>VOMN01056075.1:0-11227 GCA_014899125.1 Orchestia grillus
ACCTACGCGAGCAGGCGAGTCCTGTGACGGGACCTACGCGAGCAGGCGAGTCCTGTGACGGGAGCTACGCGAGCAGGCGAGTCCTGTGACGGGACCTACGCAAGCAGGCGAGGGCGAGACCGGTGACGGGACCTACGCGAGCAGGCGAGTCCTGTGACGGGAGCTAGCGCGCCCCACAAATTGACCTAAAAGAACAATTGAAATAACTTATAACAAAAGATCTATCAATGTTGGAGCAGACTTCGTACGTCAAAAAGACAATGAAAAAGCCAGCGCAATTTGATGCAAAGGCCTTCATTTCAGGTGAGTTTTCACAGGTGCCTTTGTTCACTAGAAAATCCCGCGATCATTCAGCACTGGTGGTATCATATTGCAGCCACTAAATGACAGCTGTCCAGTTTCCTTCCGAGTGGCGAAAAATACCACATTCCGAGCAATAAAAATGCAATTTGGAGGCTTGCACTTGAAATAAACGACGAGTTACGCTGAGTTGACAGGCCCATTCCCGAGAACGCTACGCACGAGGTAAAGAAAACCATCATGTAAAGACGTACAAGTGCACGTACGTCTGACCCGGTACCTGCTCGTACAGACAGCTCGGATGATATTGGAAGAAGCGAGAGTCCTCTGCTTGACAATTTTATTTAGAGTAATAATATAGCCCTCCATTGTCACGTCACTTCCGCATTCAAGGCCTACGAAGTCTGAATTTGAAGGGATATGGAATTTTATCAAGAAAATAGTTCACGTGGCTTATTTCCATGGCCCTCGGCCGGATGCAAATATGTGTGCTTGCAGAGCCCTAGACGGTTTTAATAATACGAGAAATGAGAACGGAGAAAGCGTCACCTCAAATTGTATCAAGTTTGATTCGTTCTACCGTAAAGATCAGCGATTCTGTCAAACAACATTGAAGTCGGACATTTCACTTCATATTTGATATGGTGGGGCCATCGCGGGGCCCCATATTCATGCCTAACCGACGACGCTGCTTACAAAGACGGACTTCGAGGTCCAAAAATTCCCGCTAGCCTTAAAGACTCGCACGTTTTCACGCCCAGTATCTGGAATGGAGGAACCTCCGTTGGCTCGATTGTGGCACAGCGGGAGGAGGCAGCGCGAAATTCTGCTAAAATTTTTCTAAATCCAAGCTTGGAGAAGCAGGAATATCAAAAAATTTTTGAGACGGGACCCCTGGAAAAACCCGCTCTCATCCACGCAGCATAAAAAGGGACCCATATTCATGGCGGCAGAAGCTCAATCTCGTCTAAAATATTCCACGTTTTATGGTTAACTTTATACGTCAGAGCCTCGGAAAGCTTGTAATGCTTAATTTTCATTTTATTTCGTGATACTGTCATCTAAAAATACTTCACATTTTATGGGTCACTTGAAAACTTGGTGCATTCGAAAGTTTGTAACCTTAAATTTTTATTCCACATCGTTTTATTGGTGAATATCACAATTACATTCGCTCGTACACTACAAGACGCTCACAGAACGTTCCATAATGTAAAAGAAATTCGTATTTACATCCACGTTGAAAAGTTCTTCGTGTAAAGATTTGGAAAGTATCCAAAAAGTTTCAGGAAACAAGTATCCCTCGCAGTCACCTTAGGCAGGACAGAGGACGATGCAACACGGGAGGTTGGGGACATTCGAACGCAACACGCGAGAAAATTTACCGTGTAATCCTTGTGGATTCGTGAGAGTATTGCTTTAGATACGAATGGTGAGCGTTACTTTGATGGGTCGAGTCCTCAGAAGTGATCTCAAGACCTTGGCTTGCAACGAGCAAAATGAGTGTGAACTGAGAATCGTTCGTAAGAACGTGAGATCTAAGCGATGAAAATGAATCTATCTTGAATATCTTGATGCTCCAAAATCCTCTAACAAAAGAAGGATGCCATGTTCACTAATCTGGTGTTCAATGACGAGAAGAAATTCGACGTTGAGCAGGCAGTTAATCATTATACTGATGAAGTGTGTGGTAAAAATGCCAAGTTAAAGGCAAACTAGTAAATCAACATCATAGTTCTAAAATATTCCCGGGCTTCAGGTGATGAAGGCTGCCTCCCGTTTTTGTGCTCCCACGAGGGAAAATGAAGACCCCGTGTTACATCAACATTAGTTTGAAAGATGAACTGCTTCTGAGAGCACATTAATACTTTGAGGTTGCATTTTGGAGCTTCCAACAAGACTGTGCCATCTTGACCCTGCAGTCAACCAACCCTGGATTCGGGACCGCATTTCGGCCTTCATCAGCAGCGGTGAGTGGCCCTCACACTGCTCTGATTTGAACCCGATTTACTTTTCTGTGCAGTTAATCTTAGAGAGCAAGATATTCAGAAGCCATCGTGCTTCGTTATATCCTTGGGAAGCGAAGTCAAATGAAGATGAGCTCGGGCTGCTCGAGAACAACTGTGTGCAGCGTGTGAAACATTTTTATTAAGACTTGAGCCAGTTGTAGAAAATCATGGCCCCTACGTCAAATAAATACTTGGGAAAATTAATTTTATGCCGTGTTTCATTTTTTCATACACCACATGAAGCCAACTTGACGATTTTACCAATGTACAAGTAAAAATAGACGTCGTCTTGCATGTGGCACACCGTTAAACATCGTCGAGTTTCGGTTGCTTTTTTAACTTAGAGCGCAAAGGAATGCTACCTTCATTACGTGGTCCAGTAACGAATAGGGTTGAAATTATGTACTTCATACGCAACATTATCTATACTAGCAGACAAACCCCGCCAAAAATGGCGGGACAAAATATGTTCAATTCTTAAGATGCCCTTGGATTACCGGTAACTCTTGACATAGTTATTTTCAGTATCACTGATACCGACTGCCTTATCTGACATACTGCAAAGTGTGACACAGGTAGTTACAAGCGTATTAATATATGTATAGATGCCCCACCGACCGTTACTCTCGTATGAATACGTAGTCTAGTCCGGCTCGAAACAGACTGCAATTCTGCAGATAATTGAAACATAACTTGAAATGAAAGGAAGAAATCGAAGAAAAAATATAGAATTGATAGGAATAAAATTTCAGAAAAGGTAACCAAAAAAGGAATCGAATAAAAGATAAGCAAGCATTCCTGCTTCAACCACAACCGTATGTCAGCCATGTGTTAGCAAAATGTTCCTACAAACGTTAACGTATGTTGGCAGAAATATCCCAGAACCTCGCTAGTTTTAAGAAAATAATTGAGAGAGAGGAATCCAAAGTTCACCTTGTTCCTGTTCTGCACTTTGATTGACAAGAGTTGGGCTATAATTTTTCCTAGTTAATAAAAATAATAGGTGAATTTTCGGTACAATTTAACAATCGTTATACCGCTATTCCACATATGATGAAAATAAAAATAAAAGAAGTCAACGAAGAAAGGAAAAAAAAGACCTGTAAAATTATGTGCAGAAGACAAACAAAAAGGCAGACAAAAGACCACCGGACAAACAACAGAACAAGCATGCAACATGACGTGAATGAGGCACAACTAGCTGACGCGTTTTCGTTGCACGGTTTTTAATAAAACTTGCAGGAATAAGTACCCCTCGGAACGTAGAGATGTTCAGATAAATTTCGATTGGGATGAATTTAGGTCAGGATAAGTCCAAACCTGGATAACTTACGAAGCAATCGTTTTGAAAGCTTTCATTCAAGTATAAAATTTGTTGCTCATGCAACACACGCGACAGCCGCATCAGGACCCGTAGCATTGCCTTGGCTCCAGCAATGTCGTCATCGATTACTGGCATCCGCAAGATACAAGTTTCTTCTTCGCTCACTCGCTGTCTTGCTGTCTTACAGCCTCCCTTCATTGGCTTATTCTGTCTTTCTTTGTAGTTGGTTTCTTCAATAATTGAATTCGCAAAAGCTTTTGTTTCGAAACTTTCACTTGATGTGACAAACGGTTGTTGATGTAATTCACAGCCGTATCCTGGATACGGACGCTAAGTCAAATTTATCGTTGACTAGAGGACACGTGACCCGTGGGGTCAAATAAAATTGATCAAAATCAAACCGTATCCAGAAATATATCAGAGAAACAAAAAGAGAAAGAGACAGAGGGAAACAGAAACTCACAGATCTGTCACCCAGCATGTGGACGCGGCAGGGCAGGTAGGCGGGCTGGCCTGAGACGACCGAGATGTTGGTGGGGGTCGCTGAGAAGTAGGGGTGGGGGAGTCCTGGGGGACCAGCTTCTCTGGCCACCATTCTCGTCTCAACATCTGCGGGAAGAAGAAAATTGTTATTCAATGTTGTGAAAATCCTGTATACTTTTTAAAAATGGGCTTTCTCAGCATTAAATGATACTGATTTTTATTTTTATCCACGGGGTTTGAAGATCCCTATGCATATGAAATGTAATCTAAAGAGATGGAAGAGAATCGGCCATTTCGTACGGAGGATCCATGCATGAGGTGCGATCCTACGGAGGATCACAGGTGCATAGAAAGAACAAGCTAGGAATGAAGAGAAAGAGCAAACAAACGAGAAGAAGCGAAGGTGTGAGAATTGAAAGAAGCAAAGAGAGCACCAAAGATAGAAGTCCCGGAGGTTTATCTGCGGCTGAGGCGTAGCATAACATACAAATAACAATCCTAACACCATTGCCTATCCTATGTTTCCCGAGAAAAATAAATTTTAAATCATAGATTCCATGTTACATAACATACATGTTCTCATTCTTTAATCTTTCGAATCATTTCAAACTATGGGTATGAGCTCCGACTGCAAACCGTGAAAAATTACACAAAACTCAGCAAAAAACTACAAATTTTTCACCGGGTCAAAATTGAACACTCACTCGCCTCCATGTGTTCTTTCTGCGTTCAAGTTATTGAAGAACAAAGGCACAACCCAGACGCGGTCGATTCAATTAAGTTTCTAAGGTCCAGGGTACGGGCGGGCCGAGAACTGCTCCCTGTGGTACACCCAGTGATTGCCTGGCGCCCTCAGGGGCGGTAACGACTCCCTCGCAATCGCAGAGCCTTCTTCTGATATGTTATCTAAGCTTTCAAGTCTAATGTGTTCCAGAATTCCTCTCGCACTGAAGTACTAGTGTTCTCGCAGCTTCTGCACTGGTGTTCGCACTGGCCCTTGTGCCGTACCACACACGCTAAGTGGTGGACGCTCTGAAGTAGGTAAGTTTGAGTTCTTTATTCGTAGTAATGTGATGAATTTTCACTCGACCTAATCCGATGGATTTTCACTCGACCTAATGTGATAAATTTTCAATCGACCTAACGTGATGAATTTTCACTCGACCTAATGCGATAAATTTTCCCTCAACCTAATGCCATAAATTTTTCCTCGACCTAATGCGATAAATTTTCCCCCGACCTAACGCAATGACTTTTCCCTCGACCTAATGCCATAAATTTTCCCTCGACCTAATGCCATAAATTTTCCCTCGACCTCATGCGATAAATTTTCACTCGACCTAATGTGATCAATTTTCACTCGACCTAATGTGATCAACTTTCATCTGACTTAATGTGATGTTGACTCGACGCAACGTGATCAATTTCCTAGACGTTGAAGACGGTGCTTGGCTAAGCCCTACTCATCGCCCGAGTTGTTCTTTCTTCAACTATAATAACCTGTACGTCCGTCCGCAGTCTCGGAGCGTCAAATTAAAAGAGCTACGTCATTAATTGATGCACTCCCCTAGGGGTCAAACGCTCCTCACACCGCTCAGGGATAACAAAGGTGCGAACTTCTGCAGTGAAGGAATTTAAATTTTCTATGGTATCGAAATGGTTCACAATTAGCATCTATTTTACGACATATTTATCCACTCAAATATGTTCAAATTTCATCTGCAATTTCAAGTGCAATTTCAGGTGCAATTTCAAGCGCAATTTCAAGCGTAATTTCAGGTGCAATTTCAGGTGCAATTTCAAACGCAATTTCAAGCGCAATTTCAAGCGAGGACCAACGAGTAAAGATAGTGTAAAGTTATTTCTCTCGCAATCGATCGCTAGTTTCAAGACAGAGGGACTTCGTAAGAACATCTAATCAACAAAGGCAGTCCAAACATTACATTATTGAAATGATTTCAAGATTCAGAGATTTCTGCTAATCAGTAGACGAAGAACGCTCTGGTAGATCGAGCGTTCTTTCTGCGTTCAAGTTATTGAAGAACATAGGTACAACCCAGACGCGGTCGATTCAATTAAGTTTCCGCGCCATCGCCCTCCCTCTTTCTGGGTAATGCTTCTAATTTGTTGTGCATTTTCAGTAGCAAGTTACTGCTTCAAACTCGGTACGAAATGCTGCAAGTTCGTGAACATTTGGAGTGAAAGTTTCTTCCTCAAACTCGGTACGAAATGCTACAAGTTCGTGAACATTTGGAGTGAAAGCTTCTTTCTCAAACTCGGTACGAAATGTAACAAATTCGTAAAAATTTCAACCTAAAGCTTCTTTCTCAAACTCGGTACGAAATGTATTGAAATAAGCTCGTGAACATTTCGAACACAAATTTCATTCCCGAACTGGGCCCGGAACATCTCACGTCCGCGCCGTTTTAGAACAAAATGCGCCTTCTCCTAGAAGCCGGAAGCAGAATCGTCTGATCTTCCTTTGATTTTTCTCAGATTGATGAATTCGTAAAATTTTGATTCTATTCCAAGTTTTTGGCGACTCGAAGTGAGCGGTCGCCAGCCATGGATTCCAATTCCGCTGATGCTGGCACGATTCCTGTCCAATTCCAGCAGGAACACTCACTGTTGACTCGAAATCTTCGCTTTTCACAAATTTATTTTCTTAGGACAAACTGAGTGCCATATTCAGACCAAGAATTGGAGGAGCTTCCGGAAATTCTTTTACGCGGTTCCTTGTATAGTGCGTTATATCATGTTCGTGCGTATGTTGTGGTTCATTGTATAGTGCGTTAGTGCGTTATATCATGTTAATGCGTATGCTGTGGTTTCTTTTATAATGTGTTATATCATGTTTTTGTTCTTGATGTTGCGGTACGTATCGAAGACGTATTACTAAGCCATATTTCTGCGTTGGAGCGTAATTCTATCTCGGTGCATTCCCTCGCCGAATAAACGAATAAATCAACCGCTTGTAGCATAAACCACAACATAGTACACAACTTCCCCCTCACACGTACACACACCGGACAAAATCAGCAGGGAAGCAAGACTTTCCACCTCCCAGCTGATTGCAGCTAGGAGCGCCCCGTCACTTATACCAATCTCGGACATCAGTCCAAGCTGCATTAGGACACGCACCCAAAACCAGCACTCGCACATTTGCTGGGAATGTTGTTCGTAAGTGAACACCGCTCGGTTGTAATTAGAGCACAGCAGGGAGGAGGAGGAGGAGGCAGCGGCGGCGAGCGAACCTTGTTTCTATCAAGGAACAAGAAGCCCGGCTTGTTTATCTCGAGTTAATGAAAGCAACCTGCGGTGCACGAGACTTTAATGTATGCAGAAGCACGCATGGGAAGCGTCTGCGATGCCGTCGGAAAGCTTGGATCGTGCGAGAAGCGTTAACGCGGAATTGGGTTCAGTGGGTGGAGCGAACTACCAACGGAGGACACAGAAGTACAGGGCGGGTCATAAGTAAGACCCCCTTTCAAAATTGATGTATCCCGAGTACCACAATGGGTGTATATCTTTTTCAGCGTATCAGTGCTACCGTCGTGGGTGAGGGTACCTTACTTATGGCCCGCCCTGTGCTTCTCTCGGTCAGTCTGTTGGAACATGCGGGCTGCGCTGCCGTTTAAGCATCATGTCGTCAGTTCCAAGATGCGTACAGAGAAAGTTTTTTTGAATCGTGTAGAGCACATAGCACATACTAAACATTCATGCTACCTATATACAATTGCATCATGTTAAGAACGTACAATTAGATCATGCTGGGAACGTAAGGTTAGTTCATGTTGGAAACATGCAATTGGATGGCGTTGTGTAAAAAACAACCCTTTTAGTTTATGCGAGGAAAATACTATCAGATCACGTTAAGACAACATTAGTTATAAGTCAGCGCAAAGCTCTCTAGCCACAAGAAATGTAATCCTTAGAGAGCGAGGAGATAGGATATTTAGAACGGACTTTTATGAATGAAGAATTTATGTGCAAGGTTTGCTCTTACGCAGAATCGCAGATATAAAACAAAGAGGAAAATAAGATAAAGAAGCGATGGTGAAGAAGGTGTGAAAATTTAAATGAGCAAAGTCGGCACCAAAGACAGAAGTCCCGAAGATTCATGCATATCTGAGATAACCTTACAGGGGTGCCAATCCCCATAGCATACGGTAGACTATCCTAACCCTATTGTCTAACCTATACCACTGTGAGAGGTCGAATAGATAAATTACTAGGGGTTCACGTAGGCTAAATACTATAATACGGTATGGAGCGAATACTAAAGCTTCGTTCAGAGAAAATATTCCTCTGTTAGGGATAATTTCTACTCATTTAGGTCGGGCCTTAGCTCACTCACCCCCCTTTGATCACTCACCCCCCTTTGCTTACTCACCCCCCTTTGCTCACTCACCACTTCGCTCACAGTAACGCACCAAAGTTTCATACTATACCCCAAAGACCACACCTCCTCGATGCAAATTATTCATCAACATTCTACTTTATTTTCCCTTCTTGAAGGAACTCGGGTGCAGTTTACACTTCTATAGTCTGAACTGCTACGAGCGTGGGAAGCCCTGCTGCACCGCGGCTACGAGCGTGGGAATGCCCTGCTGCACCGCGGTTACGAGCGTGGGAATGCCCTGCTGCACCGCGGCTACGAGCGTGGGAATGCCCTGCTGCACCGCGGCTACGAGTGTGGGAATGCAGCTGGGGCCGTAGACGGGGATCCTGGAAGGCTGAGCCAAGCATGGCTGGAATGTTGCCAGAATTCCGGGGTTGTTGCGGTACGTGCCAGAACTCGTCGTAAGATGGACCCAAATATCTTCACGACTTGGCTGTTTGCGGGCAAAAATTAGAATGTTTCCGTGCTGATGACGAAGCATCTTCTTCTCTTCTCAAGAACGAGAACGTTTTTGCGTAATCTAGCGTGATCTTTGAGCCATGTTTCGCGAGTTTTGCGTCGTTTGGCCATTGCTGAAGAACAATGGTCTATCTAGTCCTTGTAACTATAGAATGAATTATGTAGTTCATTCGCTGAAAATAACTAGGAGCGCTTGGAACTATGTAGAAGCGCTGCCAAAGTGTTCAGGACTGAAACAAAATTACGTAAATGAATCAGGAATGTATTTCACGAGTCAAGAACAAATTTCACGAGCCAAGAATAAATTTCACGTATCAAGAATGAATTTCATGAGTCTAGAATGCATTTCACGAGTCAAGAATAAATTTCACGATTCTAGAATTCATATCACGAGTCAAGAATGTTTACCCACTTTAGTAACCCTAACCGACTTTAAATACTCAAATTTTAAACTTTAATTTCAATCAAGTGTTCCGCATTGAAGCTTTTTTTGCAGCGCAGCTCCCATTTACAGCGT
This sequence comes from Orchestia grillus, assembly GCA_014899125.1. Classification (NCBI taxonomy): domain Eukaryota; kingdom Metazoa; phylum Arthropoda; class Malacostraca; order Amphipoda; family Talitridae; genus Orchestia; species Orchestia grillus. Next base: position 9,495 of record VOMN01056075.1, read on the forward strand.
CCTTGTCTTGAATACAACTCTAACCAATTTTTCAAATTACAAAGTCAAAATTAACCAAATAACAGAAAATAATACCGACAAAGCCGAACACGGCCGCATTTTTGGAGCCACCGAGCGATTTCATTCAGCCACCAATGCTTCCAGTCTCTCCACTTTTCCAATATTAATATTCCCAATAAACGAGGCCCATCCAAGTTTTCACATAAAATTTAAATTGGCCCAAGAAATTCATTGAAGTTAGAGGGCCGGCCGTGGGGCTACGCTAGCGATGGGTGGGGGTTTCATCTGGACATCGTGAGCCCTCTTCAGGGGGGGGGGATCATAGGCCTTATGTGGACCTGNTCAATATTATGAGCACCGGTGGTTATTGCCACTGGTGCTGATTTTTGTTATTGTCATTTGTGGTGGTGATGGTATGGCACTGACACCATCATTAGTGGTAGTATCATTGGTGGTAGTGGTGGTGATGGTGATGTTGGTACTGACGCCATCACTAATGGTAGCATTGATACGAGTGACACTACAACACGTGCTAGTGAGGCCAGGATCTCTACAATGACGACGAGGTGAAAATTATACTTTACTTCATCTACAGCTCATGTAGCACAATTATCCTAATTCACAGCTCTCGGAGGGTGGCCAGGATTTATTTTACTTAAATGCTTTATTACGACTCACAAGTGGGTAGGACAAGCTTAGGTAAATGGGGACGGACGAGAACGCAAGATAAGCGTGAACAACCGTACTGGGAAGTTTCTCACGAACGGAGAGGTTAAAAAAAATTATCCCCCGGTATGAAATTAAATATTTTAGAAACAAAAGACCCGCGCATGCGTGTCTACTTCCAGCAACTACCACTTACCTAAGGCTAATTGAATATTTATTCTACACTTCCGCATGAGATCAGTAAGTAATTTTTTGTGTCAATGTCATCGAAGACAAAACCGTGCGTGTCATTTTGGGCGTTTCTGTACCTGCAGCATGGATCAGGTACTGGTATTCCAACCTGCAGCTTTTTTCGGTTTTTAATGTATTTCAACATTCCTGGTTCAACATAAAGATGCGTAACTATATCCCCGCCCATTTAAACATTCTTGGTTCAACAGAAACATACATAGCTATATCGTCCGTCCATTTCAACATTCCTTGTTCAACACAGCCATACACTATAACATCTCTACATTTCAACATTGCTGCTTCAACATCCTGACGGATGCCATTCCCACGCAGCCACGACATGAAGACAGCATCATGTTGGAGCACAACATTCCTAAAGAGGAGCTCCACATAGCGACGCGTTTCACGACATCAAGCTGCTCTACGACGTCGTAAATGGTTACGACACCCGTCTCTCGTCTTCGGTGTTTCCCCAGGCCGTCTCGCTCTATAATTTCCCTCCTTAATGGATTTAATTAGAATCTAATTGTTTATTCTATAAAGCTTCGTCCTGACCACCGAGCTGCAGGCCCTTTGAGGGCGGCCTGGCGAGGGGCGTGAGCAGGACGGGCCCCTCTGGTCCCAGGAGCTTCAAGAGGACTTCGTTATGGCGGTAATGATGTAATTGAACCCTTCACTGTATCGTGTATGTATTTTCCTGGAATAAAATAATCATCGTGTCAGAATTAAGTAACAATTGTCTATTGTTCAAGAAAAAAATAGTTGATTCCAAAGTGAGTCAGATACGAAGTATGTATATATACCTTTTGGTTTTTCAGTTAGTTAAATTACAGCCT
>VOMN01056085.1:0-16045 GCA_014899125.1 Orchestia grillus
TTAATTTCGTAAAATATAAAATGCGTATTTTGCGTGAAATCACTTAAAACTCCTGTAAAACGGTTTTCTATTCATTTGCTGATACCGAAAAAAGCAGTATTCTATGATTAGGAAGCGAAATTCTATCTAGAGTTTTTGGCTTGCACTAAAGAAACTTGAATCATTCGACGTGCGCAAAATAACTTCAAAAGCCAAATTTTTAATTTTGGATACCTTTTAAATATTATTGAAGGAAAGTTGGGAAAAATGTGAAAAATTTAAACAAAGTTTCACTGTCTCAAAAAATGTTCTTCTTATCTCCAAAATTGATTGTATAAGTTTTATTCTACTACAGAAACGCATCTAACCACCCCCATTGTTCTAGGGTAATAATTGATGGACGAGAATCGATTTAAAAATGTACAAAATATATGTTTTTAATGTCCTCCATTTTTTTTCGAAAAATACAAAAAGGCCTTAGGAGTAACGATTTTTCTTTGCACTGAGTTACATATGATTGTCAAATTTGAAAGCAAACTGTCCTTTAAAAGGAAAAAAGGTTTAGATTCGGACGGTCCTCTTAAATTGAAATGTAATGCTGAAAATTATACAGAAAAGAATGTCTCTTATAAGATTTTCTGTCCTCGATTGGGGAAAGTAATCAAGAGTGTATATTGGTGCAGGGATATGGTATTTTGTTAATATGTATATATGTGACACTTTTAGGACTCTCAGACATAAAAAATTTATCAAATAGTCGTGCGTACGATTTAATTAAACATAAATGAGGAGGATCAAATATCAGTTACAACAGTACTGATAACAATATCGCAGCCAATTACATAGGCAGTAAATATTATGCTCTGACACGGGTGTAAAGCCCGAATGTGACTCTTTCGTCACACGTAAATTAATCTTGTGCAGTTTTTTATCATAACCTCGAGTATGACTTAACATTTCAACACTTTGCAACGAATATGAAGCGTAGAACACTGCTTCTAGTTAACCCTTTTTTTTAATTCATACATGCATTAAAACAAGCTAGCACTAATCCAAAAAAGGTTAGTTTATTCTGAAAAATTAATTCAGGCCGTTCAAGATTGATTGTAGCTGAACTACCAATGAATCTGGAACAACACATGATTACCCAATTGAAAAAGAACTAGGAATAAATTTGAAAGGAATTCATTAATTTGATCGTAAGAAACGTCGGGGCGCAAAGAACCTTTCATTCATGTACTCGCATGAAAATTTCCACGCCGTTAAATTTCTCAAGCTTAATAATACAGTTAAAAAAATTCCTCAAATTTAGTAACCATCGTCATTTTCTGCGATTTCAAGTGCCATACTTACTTTCCGACTATCTCCAATAACACTCGGAAGAATTTTTAAATTCTGAGGACGACCTCTTCGAAGTTGATAACACTGGTTTACAACAAAATTTAGGCAAGCACATGATTAGCAGATTTATAGTATTTTGATGGTGCTGAATTCATTTCTGAAATCGGTTTTCGTCTATCACCTCTATTTTTATAGATACGGACAATGTACATTTTGCGCAGATTATACATATCTCGTATATGGTTAGTTTTTCAAATCCATGACATATTTTTTCCAGATTTTATACAATANTGGACTTACTGCATGGTTTAATGGTAAGAAAGCGGCTTTCAACTATACAGTCCGGATGGTATGGGTAGAGCCACAAAGTCATGCAGATGGTTACTTCTGTCTAACAAATATAACAGGTTTCAATGCAACATCTGGAAAAAAATTCAAATATCCCAATCTTCCATCTGCCATGAGACCAATTCCGCATTCAGATGATCTTCCAATCCCAAAACCTCCAGTAAATAAATATCTTTTTTCATCTAATGAAGAAGTACCTTCAATGGATGATTGTGCAGATTCAATTTCTCCTAACGAATTTGGGTCTTCTTATTCAAGTGNCAATTGTGTTACAATACATAACCTACATAATTTATATATTTCGGACACTATTTACAGCAGTGTATATTATAATGTCTCATTTTTTTTCCAAATTCTATGCCTTCGAACTCATCAAAACATCAAGGATGCCTAAACAAGGCAAATTCTTTCTGCTACGTGTGTTGGCATTTCACGACCGTTGCACAGCGTAGATCCATCACTCCTCTTCTCAAAATCATTTAACTAAGCAGATAACGGGTTTATCTCACCTGCGAGAGACAAACGGCAACAAAGTTAGTGTCCCTTGAGAATTGTGTTACACAATCTCTTGGGAAGATAAATATTTGTAATACATTTCCAACGACGGACGCACATTTTATTGCCTTGCATATGATTTATTTTTACTTTTTTCAGATTCTCTAATGGCTTCACGCTGGTCAAAACATTGAAGATGCCTTAACTAGGCCAATTCTTTCTGCTATGGGTGTGGGGACTTCACGACAGTTCCACAGCGTCGAACCATCACTTCCCTCCTCGGAACCGCCTACTTTTATTATTTTGACTGTTAATTTGGTGATGAGGACAAATCTTGGGCTCCAGACATCTGTTGTATGCCCTGCTACAATGGACTAACTGTATGGTTTGAAGGTAAGAAAAGGGCTTTCAACTAAGCAGTCCCGATGGTTTGGAAAGAGCCTAGAAGCCATGCAGATGATAGTTACTTTCGTTCATCAAATATTACTTCAATGTACCTTCTAGAATAAGATTAAATATCCCACCCTTCGATCTACTATTAGACCCATTCCCAATACAGATGACCGTCTTGTCCCAACATCTCCAGTAAAAATTATTCTTTACTCATCAGATGAAGAAATACCTTCAAAGGAAGATTCTGGCAAGTCAATCTCTTCTAAAGATACCGACTCTTCTTATTCAGGAACAAGTGGCAATGAGCCACACTGGATCACGGAAGAAGACCTGAATGGCCTTGCTCGTGATTTGTATGTCAGAACAGCAGCCAAAGCTCTTGGTTTCTTGGCTTCAACAGTGGAACCAGGTCCAGGAAGATGTAAGGATCAATAGTTTCAGGAATTGGAACAAAGAGCCTGCTCCCTTTTTCGACATAGAAAACAAGTTGTGCCACTGCACAAATGTACCTAGCTTGTTCATTTCCTCGAGTTAGCCACATAATCCTTCACCCTGGCATCTTTCCATTGACTCTTCCAAGTAAAGTCTCAAGGCTGTGGTTCTGCACAATGGGAATAAATTCTCCAGCATGTCCATTGCACACTTTATCTATCTAAAGGGGTCCTATGGGTATATTAAGCTTCTTTTAGAAATTATTTGGTACAACCAGTACCAGTGGAGTCTGTGTGGGGACCTCAAGATCATTGATTTTCTTATGGGTACACAAGCAGGCTTCACGAAGTACTGTTGCTCTTTCTCTGTCTCTGGGATAGTCGAGCTGCATCCGATCAAGACAAGCAAAAAGACTGGGAGTCTAGAAGCACTTTCGTTCCTGGCAAACACAGCGTTATGAAGAATCTTCTGGTTGACAATAATAAGGCGCTGCTTCTTCCTCATCACATCAAGCTCGGTTTGATGAAGAATTTCGTGAAGGCCATGGATAAAAATGATGCGGCCTTCCAACACTTATCTACTGTGTTTCCAGGTCTTAGTGCTACTAAGCTCAAAGAGGGCATCTTTGCCAAACTTCAGTTCCGAGAAGGGCTGAAATATACTGATTTTAAGGAGCTTCTTGACGAAAGGAGCTGAGAGCATGGGAAGCATTTATTTCAGTCTGTATTGACTTCCTCAGTAACACATGTACCAAATTACCAAGTCTGGTATGAGAAGTTGCCAAAGACTAATGAAGATACGGGATGCCGAATGCCACTCAAATTCATTTTCTCCATTCCCACCTCAACTTCTTTCCTCCAAACTGAGGAACAATGAGCGATCAGCCAAGAAAAATATTCCACTATGGCATTACAAAGATGGAGAGCAACTACCAAGGCAAATGGAACCCTGGCAGGATGGGAGACTTCTGCTGGATGCTCTTATGCACCATACCGGAGGCAAAATACACCAGATTTAAGAAAACACACCTTTAACTTTCTGTGGTACTATGAACCACAGAACTATGTTTAACTTTCTTGTCTATGTTTAACTTTCTTGGATGACGCATTGCGTCATCCAAGTATATTTATTCTGTCAATGTTCTTTATCAATCCTGTTTTATCTGTAAGCTGTTGAAATAAGCATGTATATACTCTGTATATACTAAAATGGGGCCATTTAAAAGCCAGAAAACTAGAGGTGATAAAGAAATACTGTTTTTAAATTTGAATTTAGCACACTGAAATTAGTGAAAAACATCTATTCACATTCATGCCTCAAAAAAGAACAATTTTTTTTGTAAACCAGTATAATTATTCAATTGGATAGATAGTGAAAATCAAGAACTGATTTTGAAGGATGAGTAGTAGATATGAATTTTAAGTTGTAGGAATAAGTGAATTGAAAATCTTACTAATTGAAATGCAAGTGAAATGAAATCAAGATGCACATTACTCTTGATAGGTATAAACATCACCATAATCACTAAGTAGACTCGAACAGCACACACTAAGGAAAAAGTAGATTGGGAGGCATACCATACACAGGAAGGTGAGGAAAGCCCATTAAAATGCAAGGGTTTGACAGGAGTGAGAACAAGAATATGCATGATAATGTAAATTTTCCAACCATTCACAGTTGTATTGAGATGTGGGGAATAATACAAAAAGAGAATAATGGACTGTACAAACTTGACAAGAGTAATAGCAAAAACATGAAGAAAAGTGTCATGTTTCCTTTATTTTACCATGGCATACAGATGTGGGAACTAGCATTAGCACCAAGACCTTCGACCCCAGGTATAAATAAAATCTGTATTTGATAACCAGGAAAGAGTATTAGATTTTGATTGAGTGGGAAATAAAGAAAGCCAAATTAGGCAGGTTACTTTAAAAGAGATAGACAAAAAATATAGAGATAAAAGATAGAGAAAAAANAAGAAGATAGAGAAAGAAGATAGAGAAAGAAGATAGAGAAAAAAGTATTAAAAAGTATTGTGTATTGACTAAGCATTGAACAGCAGAAGCTTCCTATTTAGACAAGCAATGAAATCAAGAATGTGAGTTGGTGTATGAAAGTATAATAAGATTCATCACCAACATAATTTTACAAGAGAAAAATGTTTACAAAATACATAGGTGTTGGTACAAAAAATGTGGCACACGAGTCTGCTATTAATTTTCTATCAAGCAATACAAATTAAAATTACTCTCCACAAATGATATAATACGAATTCACTTCCCCGAGATTAATGCAGGGAGAAAAGCTAATACAATAGCTAAAATAGAATAAATACTGTAATCCCTGATCAAATTAGTTTTACGCACAAGTTTGGTGAAATAAGTACACAAAATGCACTAATTTCTCCAAGTATTAAAGTGATTCGTCATTTCAATTTGAATTTGTCATTGCTTCCTTTACATTTATTTGTGGAAGGTTCAGTTAAATTGAGTCAATGTTTGTTTTGTATGTTCTGTTCAAGGTTTTCAGCCAAATATGTATCACGTTCAATACTTACTAGTTCCTGAGTTTTTGCTTATTCTTATTAATTCTGTTCCCATTATGTTTGTCCTTAGTATATTTTATACATATCTTTTTTTTTACTGTAGCCATTTCCCCTCCATATGCTAGTACTATACTGGTCTTACTGGGACTTTAGGTTACTGAGTGTTTGAGGTAGCACCAAAGCTTAGCCTGCTGCTCCCCTAACAACTTCTTTTTCCTATTTCGTATTGTCAATTTTCAATGCCAGAAACTAGACCTCCCCTTCATTGAAAATTTTTTGTTAAACATTCATATTCTTTCATAGGCCCCAGCTACACACAATGATTTTCTTCCTTTTTCTGTGTATATCACTTTTTTTTTGTCTCAGCAATCTTCTTACAAGTTTCATAAGCCACACATCAGCACTCCAAGCAAAATCTCATATGCTACCACTTTCTCACAACCATTCCCTAATCATTGCCAACAATATTTCATACTTTAGTTGCATGTTCAGCTTGAATCTAAAATGCATTTTACAAATTTTAGTCCAATATTTTTTTGAAGAAGTAAAATTCTTGTTTCAACAACAAAATGTACAAATTAAGTTCTCAATGTTTTTTCAAGCTAATAGATTATCTTATAATTTAACTACCAAAGTATTCATCATACCGATAGTGAGAAGGCTGAAGCACAACAGGGGCCCGCTTGATTGAGAACATGTTGAGAGGCTGCTCCAGGGTAGGATACACTCCGCAAAGCATGAGCAAACATGCACACAACAGAGCGGTGTTGCCCCTGCCATCCTGAAGTCAAATTAATTTTTGAAATAGAAATCATGAGCCAGTAGAATTAGATAATGCGTGACATCTCACATGCAATGGAAATACTAGTACTGATGATATAAAAAAATGAGACTATTTCTGTGTATTGTTTCAAGTTTTGAATGATCTGAAGCAAGCAGTGCATTTTAACACTATTATAGTGTTGAAATGCAGACCATCAGCATTCCTGTGAAGAGAATACTACCTGTGAAGAACTTGTTCCTTTAATGAGCCTAGCAATACCTTAAGAAAAAATTTTGGCTCATTTAAAGACTCCACCCTGTTTTAGAGCACTGAGAGTGTGATGCAACTTATTAAATTGAGTGCAACAGTTGTGACAGTGTACTTAGGATAAACTAGAAAGTAAGTTCAGTAGAGAGCATTTTAGCATCAGTGTTCTTTGAGAACATAGTAATTCTTTGATCTCCTAACATGTCAGTCCAACGGTTCACAATATAAATTTCAATCATCCAAAACTCATTGTAAAAGATTCTCTTAAAAAGCCAGGGTAGTTCGTAGTATCATTTTTCACATACATAAATGAAAAAGTCATCAGTAGATGCATATAATTTCCAGATGTTTAAAATCCCATAGTTTATGATTTCCAAGGAAACTGACCTATTTGACATTTCAACTGAACTAACCTTCTATTTGCGATTGATACGTTCACTTCAAAGTTACTTTTCATTTAGGGGTTTTCTAAATAATTTTGTTCATAAAATCCTACTATTTTCAAAAAATTTCTCTTAAAAAAAATCTCTTCCAAAATTGTAATAATCTGCAGCATAAATATGTGTGCACACTTCATGAGTCTCGTGTTTTTGCCACTAGTTCCCTTGGAAATGAACTTTACAGAGGAGTGCAAAACCTTGGACAATGAAAACTAAAGTCCAGCGGAAGCTTTCAATTTATACTCAATATGTGTACTGTATCTTTGATATATCTACACAAGTCATCACTGTGCTTGAATCATCAATTTGCTAAAAGCCTAAAAATGAAGAAAATTCTCATAAAGCTAATAATTTTCATTAGTTTAATGGGATTATAAACAAAGTAATCTTTTATATATATTCGTACCCTAAGTGGAAAGATGCTACACTGACACACATGTGTAGCAGAAAGTGAGCAATACTTTGTATGGTAACTCAAGAGCATCTAATCCTTCACACAAAGTGAGCCTCTTGAGTCTCGTTTTCCTGAATTCTATAAATTTTTAAATCATCTACTTACCAATTCCACTCTCACAATATTTGTGTTTAAGTTTGACATAGATACTGAGAGATGAAAAAAAATCTCCATTGATATTGAACTCAAGAGGCTCTGTCAACAAGTCACTGCTGAAAATTAGGACTTTTGGGGAAACAATACACTGTCTACAGCAGGCTGCAAAAATAATTGACCCCTAGGAAAACAAAAGAAATAGGCTGAGAGCAGAATGGAAAGAAAACTTGAGAAGATATATACAAATGAGATTTTTCCCAGACTAAACAGGAAAATCAGAATTTTACATTGCTGGAAGCAATGTTTTTACCAACTACAAGAATGTGACAGTGTAGCAAGATATTAAAATTCATGTGAAGGCTAAAGTACTTCAGATTATCTATAGTTATCAATGCTTCACAGAGGAACAATCGAGAGGAGTGATGTCCAAAGATGAACCATGTATATAATTATTTCTGAAGGATGGTCACACACCCTCATTCAATCACTATACAAAGCAATCTAAGAAGTCTAAATTTTATCCTGAATGCTAATATCAAGTGAAGACCACTGCTGTTCACATATCTGAAGCATCAGAGAAAGCTGGTCACAAAAACAATTTTTATACAAATATCCCAGGTACCCTGACCCCTACAACAGGAATGAAAAATCGAGTTGACAGGGTCAGGAAACTCCCCAGACATCAACTTAATCCAGAAAGCACGAAATACACGATCATCATGACTGACACAAACAGACAGTTGGGTGAATAAATAGAAGTGATAAATAATTGAGAAATTCAAGTTTAACACTTTTGCTAATTCTAGATGATGAAGGGTGCTTCATTACCAAGGTGAAGAAGACTATAATCAACTTACGAGCACGACCTGGCTGAACAAAAAGTCACATGATTGAAAAATTGACATATAATGAATTGGTTCATTATTGGGTTGAATTACAGTTCACATTCTACTCGGTATTGATTCTATAAATTTCGGAATCTTGTGCAGCTTTACTTTTGATCACAACTGAAGTAATCTTTTTTTTTTTCCAGAGTGCTCAATGTCAGAGGATGTGGTGATGAGATAGATTTCTCTCACGCTCATGGTTAAATTTTCAATGGAATTAATATCTCACGACAGTGAGAGCCAATCTATAAGCATAAATTATGTTTTATGCTCAAAAAACCTATCTTAGGCAAGTTTGGACGGTGTACGTGAGCATTATCATCCTGAAGCATAACATTATCTTAAAAACAATAAAGTCCACCGAAATGAGGGTGGTCATCAAGAACTTACCAATAGTCCTATGACTTCAATTTACAAAGGCAGTGAGTTGCAAATCTTAGTTCAACCATGCAAAAACAACCCTAAAGCATTACACTATCAAGGAAAATAATTAGAATATGTAAAGTACATTTGCAAGTTTTCTTGAGCCACACAGGATATAAATGAATACATGTATGTTCCATGATTAATTTTCCTTTTACAAGTGAATTAATTCAAATGCACATTTATATTTGTGTACTCCTTACGTACACACTCATTACATGACCGTACTTTTTCATAAAAATCTCTTAATATTCCCTGTAAGGGCGAATTTATTTTCAATAATCCAACACAGAACACATGAAATTAGTTAGCAGTACAGAAATGAGAGAACAAATACTTTCTTAAGAAACTTATCTTTGTTAGCCTAACAAAGTAGAGACAAAAGTTAGAATGTAATATAGATGCACGAGTACATTTACTCTCAGAAGCAACTTATAAGTGCTAACAAAATTCAAGAAATGTGCAATTTTTCTCTCCGTAAAAAGTCTAATATTATGGCAACTTTTTCTACAAAATTACTGATGAAAACACTGGATAGAATGAGCTATAATAGAATGCAATTCCTAACTAAAATCACTCAGGCTTTACAAATGCAATTTGCTTGAAAAAAAAGTGACCTAACACTTTTCTGATATTTTTATCCAACTTCAACAGCAGAACATTTTAATATAAGGCATTGGCCTCACCATGCAGTGAATGACAGCCACATTAGCAGGATCAGCACTGAGGTAGAGCGCCACACTGATACAGCACTGGTACAACTCAGTCAGAGAGGGTGGTCGCTTTTGGTCCCAGTTGATGTGCACGAGCTGCCCTCCAGTATAGCGGTTACTGTAGTGCCGGCCTGACACGTTGTACACCGTGTAGTGGCCACCATGACGCCCATCCAAAACAGCTGACAAATGTTAAAAAATAGTGATAAATATAAAAGTCTCATAATAAAAAATTTTCACTAATATTGGATTCCATTTGAATACTCAAAAAAAAGTTACCTAACTCAAGTCTTTGCTTGAATCTTACTAGACAATAGATTTGATGAATTGATAGCAGTAAGGGCCAGTTGCAGTCTCAACTGGCTAAATGCGCACAAACTCATACAACGTTCATGGATTGTAGCATGAGCTCAGATAGAATGAAAGCGAGAGAATGTGAAATTTTCCTCTGGAACAAATTTTTCTACAATTGCTAGTTGCTTAGAAGCAATGTCAAGTTCTCACAAAATTTGTGAAGCAATCAGTCACAAATACAAACAGAATACAAAAATATATCTTAAAACTGCATCAGGAGTTCGTTTTGACCTATAGATTTGACTGTTATTCAGCAAGCAAACATTAAACTGATGCAACTAAATAGCATTTCATGATGCTGAATGGTCTTAGACACATCAAAAACGATAGCAATTTTACTCTGTTCAAGTATGTCATAGATTGAAATATGCATCAAAAAAGACACAAAAAAGAGAGCTAATTGAAGCAGATGTCAGATGTCTCAAGATAAGTACTACTTAAGATAGAAATAAGACCACTGCCAACCTTCAAGGATAAAAAAATGTTACTAGATCAGAATCTTAGAAAGTTTCCAATAGGACTCAACAAAGACTTGTGATAGAGCATTGCTTAAAAGGAAGAACAGTTGTTAGGAAGCTCTTTTGAGGTTTGCAACATCCATACAGGACTGAAAATTTGCAAGGTTGCACAAAAACTAGGCAACAGATGACTGGGAACAGTTGCTATACGTAAGCAAGTTGAAATTTAAACTTTATAGGCAACATAGTTTTGGTTATATTTTCAGAACGGCTGGAGAATTTTTCAATATTAGATAAAATGCATTCACAATGAAATACAAAAGATTTTATTAAGGGATCAGCTTCTATGCAGGGAAATTACAGACCAATTAGAAAGAATGAATGGGATTATGATAGGTCAACTATGACATTTGAACATATCATAAAATCCCTTCAGAGATGAATTTCATTTGATACGTGTTCATTTAAAAAGGCAACAAAAACTCCAAGAGATTGAGCTGAAGCCCAGACTTGAGCTCTATTTGAGCATCCCAGCTATGACTTCCTGAGATTTACTCAGACTAATTGGTTACATTAAAGCTTCACAGATATTAACTCACTAGGAGCAGGTAGATACTATTTGAAACTCAATAACAGATGAAATTGTGTAAAAGCACATAAAACAATCCCAATTATAATACAAATAGTTATTATGGCAGAAAGAGTTCATATTCAATTTCAAGACTTTTGATTATCATGCTGTAACCTGGGGTGATATTAGCTACTTGTGTAGCACCACCTTCAATGCTCCTCTTTGGTCAATTGTTATTTTTCAGGGTTTTATAGCACAACAATATTAATTATCTATAATTCTTTGCAGGTTTGCTAATAAATATCCACATTGATAATTATTAAGATTATTAAGGAATTCCCAGATCATCCCTGTTTTAGCTATTATTTTGTAGCAGTCTCCAGTGGCACTGGCAAGTGTGTTTGGGACTATCCCTCTCCAAGTCAGTGTGAGTATTTTATTGCACTTGAGGTTCATTGCTGTCTTGTTCATGTATTTGATTTATATCATACCATTGATCATTTCTTTGCATCAAGTAGTGTTAGTTCTCTAATAATTCAAGTTTTTTTTCTGTTTTGTTAGTGAATAAAGTTCATTTCTTGTTCTTTTGGCTAAGATAAATGAATGTTGTGTTTCACTAATTAAACTTTTTTGGTTTGAACTACTTTGTGTTTATTAGTTACTTGTGTAATATCTTTTGAAAATACTTTATTTTCAATCTCAGTTAAGATGAAGGTTTGATTGCCTTATTTACTTATGGTTGTGCTTGCAACATGTATTGTTATGCTTTGTTGGCTTATCATCCCATTTGCATGTTAGTTCTCAAAGTATCTTAGGTTCTCTCCATTTAATTTCCCAATTACTTAAGAGGACAGGTAATTAAATTAAGTTTTTCTAATTCTTTTTAGCAGTGTTCCATCACCACCTGTCCATGTTCTGTTAGTTTCATCTTGAATTTTCTATTCTTGTAAATTTTCCTTCCAAAATTTATTGCTCACTATATACATTCCCAGATTACCCTGTTCTGGGGTTTATTATTTTGGTGTTCCTCATCCCATAGTTCATTGCCCAGATTACCTTCTTGTTTAGTCAGGACTTTCTAGAAGTCAGTTGCAGTATCTCCGACCAGCTTCAGATGTACATACTTTTCAATAGTGAATTTGATGATTGATGAAGTTTCATTTTTCTTACTATTGGTTGTTGCCACATCATTCAAGTAAGAAGATAACAAGTTTATCTCACCTGTGAGAGACAAGCGGCAATAATGCATCAAATAAGACAACTTAGTTTCTCCAGTTCAATATTTGCTAAAAAAAATATGAATGACTTTTTTGTTTGGAACTCATTTGTGGAATATTTTAACAAAAGTTATTCTATCTTTCTATGAGAATCTAATGTAGAACTTTACACTTTCACTTGGACAAGGCAGGCCATAAGTAAGGTACTTCTTTTAAAAAATTATTGCTATAAAACTACAAATCTTAAAAAAGTCAGGTTCATTTAAAATGAGAGATTCTAAGTTTTTTTAGTGTATCAGTACTACCTACAATCTAACATAATGATACCCGTTGTGCACTTATTTACATATATATTTGGTGTTCACTTCTGAAGGCATAGCATCAAACAAAATTAACTTTTCAGTTATTAAATTAAAAACAACACTGAAACAACCACTGCTTTTCTTCTTTAGTTAGTTGGTAGCATGGTTACAATTTATTTCCTGTCAAACAAGGATGATAGCACAAATTTGAAGAATTTATGAAATTGTGAATTTGATACTGTATATTAGTATAAGTGTCAAAGAATATATAACAAAAATATTCATGAAAGTTAGTTAAACATTAAATTTGTGCAAATTTTCAACTCAGCAAAAATGCTATTTTGAGGGCTGTTTAATTAACAGGCTGTTTTGCAAATTTTATGAATAAATACATATGTATTTATTTTTTGCAAGCAAAGTGGTTAAATTCAATTTATAATTGCAACATTTATATTTAAGTTTTCAACAAAACTTTTTATTCAATATTGATCCTAATCAACAATTATTTAAATCATGCCATTTTATATCTTTCAATGTGTTCATCAAAATTAGTGATTTTATTAATGTGTTCATCAAAACCCATTATTTTCACCAGGCATACATACTAGTCATTACATATTGAGCTCATAAGTTGCAAAATTCCTACACTCAAAATAGGGTTAAGGAAAAAGGAGCAAGTAAAAATTGTTTGAATTTCTTCAACCTTATGGATCTATTGTTATTGAGCAGAGGAATTACAAAATATTTATTTAATGAAATAAATTCTTTAAAGAAATATATTAAAGCACTAGTGTTGAAATTCAAAAAAACTGGGACAACGGAAGACGAACCTCAAAGTAATGAAACCTCAGAAAAATAATGAAAATCATCAAAAAATCACACTGTTGTTTGACTAATAATGGGAGTCAACTAAAGGATATTGAGTTTCACACTTGAATTTTTATTAATGTATAGAATCTTTTTTTTCAGTTAAATGAACCTGATCTTTTAACTATTTGTGGTTGCATGACAATTATTTAAAAGGGGTACCTTACTTACTACCCACCCTGTATATATTTAACACCATGAGTGTACACCAGACGAGATACATTAAGCAAAAATACATAAACAAGATAAAATTTAGCATAAGAATGAAGAGAGTTCAAGTAGTTTAGGGTAGGAATAAATTGTCATAGATATTAAACACAAAAATATGGAAGCTGGATGATTGGCTAAGTAGAAGTGAAAAATACTATATATGAAACCACTGTTTCATATATAGAAGGTTTCACAAGTGAAACCCTCGTGTCACTCGAACGTGACACGAGGGTTAATGGGAAAACGATTGGTTTAGTAGGTTCCGTAGGAAGCGTGACTTATAGTGCATTTTAGGAGAAGTAGACTTGATTTGCGAATGGGAAAGCGACCAACCCATACATGGGCGTGGCTATTTCCACGAGGAGAAGTTTGCGATCGAAGATCGGGAGTTCGGGTTTTGCTGTTGAAAGGAAAGGGCCACGGCCCGAGGAGCCCTAGCGCGCGTCGGACCCGCACTTAGGATGAATTTGAACGTGCACTCAGAAATTAGCGGAGTTGTAAGCGTTTAAGTAACCTGCAGCTCACTGCACATCACCGTTACCACGTTTACGGATAATTTCTACAATATTATCTTGCATTTAAGTGCCCCTCAATTTACCACACCGTCAAGGAGCGTCAAGTACATTCATTCAGCTGGGAGTTCTGGTACTGTGATGATAAAGAGGTAGTAAGGAGAAGATGAATTATAAATTGTTGGGAAAGAAGATTGGAAAGATTTAGATAGGTGCAGAATGAATATATTTTCGCAAAATATGATGTAATGTTAGACTATGTCAGAAACGCGAAACACCAACGGTCTCAAATCCCAATGGCCTGGGGGAAAGCGGTTAAGGGCGCGGTTGGACGTTTCCTTCGAGGGGTGAAGAACAGCGCGCGAGGCAACCACACCACAAAGTCGATTGTCGATTTGTTTAGAAAATCGATTAAGGCGTTACGATGGAATGTCGAAAGAAATTAGGAGTTTCAAAGCACCGAGGGAGGGTGTATTGTATACATAATTTGTAGCTTAATCAGCTTCCAACCCTAATGACATGATGACAAACAGCAAATCTTTAGTATCCACAATCGATCAGCTACTTTATTCAATAAATATTTACATGCGTAAGTTCGAGTTCTCATTACTTCGAAACTAATCCACGCTGGAATGAATTGAAAAAAATCAACGCAATCGAATCCGACGCACGAAAAATACATCAAATCATCCCTTACAGTTATAAAATCTTAACCAACAAACTTCTACCGACTAATGTTGAGCTCGAGTGTAATTATTTGGTTAATCACTGTGCATTCTTTGACTAGAAACAGTGATCAATTTAATTTCAAATTGAAGCGAGTGGGTTTCAAGTTATATAAGTCCACTTCGCTCTTCAACTTTCAAGTTTCGTCAAGTTTAACATGTACAAATTTTACGAGCGTCGCTCCTCGACCCCGACCTAATTGCCTTCGGTTTGGGAGAGATTCTGCAGAATATAGCTCACCGTTTTCCCCCGAAGCGCACTAATTGAAACATCCTTCTTTCGAATCCACAGTTATATCCTCTCTACCACCTTCATCCTGCACATACTCACTTTCTTCGAACAGGTAATACCCTTTACACTCGTTTTTATATTACAAGCATTAAAGACAAAATCGCTTGATTGACTTCACATGAGAATTTCTTCTGCCTGTCTAATAATGTTCACCCGCATGCATCTTAAAATATTACTCCACCTCCTACACAGTAACGACTTTAAAGGAAGAGATTAAAAAAAATCTTTTCAATAAATGTGTGAACAAATCATTGTTACCACTGTTCTGGCTCTACTGCAAATTTCAGTTACGGAATTTTCCTCATAAGAAAAATTCGTTATAAATTAACATGTGATTGGATTCTCTTAAATTATATGGTTCTTTAAACATAGAATTGTGGAAAAAAAATGAATCTTCCCCCATGACAGCCTTAACTACACTTATACTTATATTTTGGGAATGATTAGTGCACTATGCTAGTATTCAGTTGCCGGTACACTGATATTTCCTTTGACCTACAAAGGAAATGACAAACATTTTACACAAATCTACTGAAATTTAAAATATTTTTCGTTCGGTGTGAGAGTAATTTATCAATCACCAGTGAAGCACTATTGAATGTACGCATGATTTAATATATCGATGTATAATAAAAAATTTCAATCCCAAACTTAGGTTGTAACGCACTCAGAAGATTAGTCACGGAAATTTGGCAGTGAATTGCGCCGGCTGATGGCTAAGAAGTTAGAGCAGAGGGCAATTTACGTGAGCTCTTTTCCAAAGTAATACATAATACAAGAGATGCGTGTGTGAACTCTTAATGAAATAGTAAACTATGGCACCTTAGTCTACGCACACTGCCGCAAAATGTGAAAAGAAATTAAGAATGGTTGAGAAATTTCCATCGCAGTAAAGCGGTTAAAATTATATATTTGTTGAGGGTTCGAATAGCCCGTAGGGCCGTAAGAAGGAGAGCGAGGC
>VOMN01056091.1:0-37292 GCA_014899125.1 Orchestia grillus
AAAAGTGTTCATAGAATGGAAGAGCCCTCATCAAGTGAAGTGAATTGCTCCTCACGTTGCTGTACGAGCTGGACGGTGGCTGTGGCCGAGCCGAACGTGTTATTCGCAGTGCAGTTGTAGGCACCGAAATCCGAGGCCTCGGCCTTCACGATGGTGAGTACGTTCACCACACCAGATGGGATCGGGTTCTCCTGGATGTTGTATTTTTGTTCGACTGGAAAAATAGTAATACGATAATTATTGTGTATATTACTTCGATGGTATTCATGGAAACGATTTTTCACGTTTCACATGGAATAGAGAAACACGTCGAATACAGAGGAGAATAATTATGAAGGCTCAAAAGTGACATAGTGCAGATCAACATGAATATTTAAACCAGATGTTCACCGAGTAATTCTCCTGTTTTGGAGCTCTGTGGCTTAACAATTCCCGTGTTGTCGGATAGGCCTATTTTAATTCACACGTAAAGAAATACTAGCGTGCACCTGCATATGCGAGCTTCTACAGAGTAGAACTCTTAATGACGTAAGTTTTCTTGAATTAATGACTCCTAATTGCCTCGTTAGTTTCGTGGTTAACGTCATATAAACTTTTAATTTTCAGTTTTTACAACTTTTAAATTTACACTTACGATTTTTTATTTTCAAATTAGCTCAAAGGACTCCTAATTTTACCTAGTTTCATTGAATTACTTTCATAACTTTCCAGTAATTCTGGCAGTAATTCAATGAAACTCGGATTATGACTAACACGAATCCTACAATGAACTTTACCAAACAATTATTTGGTTATTTCTAATCATCCGCAGACGAGACATTTGTGAGAGGTAGCTCATTACTCATTATTTTGAAGTGGAGTCCGAATGGTCATTCTCTTGCATTTCCGGGTAGTTTGCAGCGGAGTCAAAATAACGCGAAAACATGCATCCTTATTTCTTTGTATAAAATGTCCATCCGTGCACATTTTCGCTTTCCAATGTGAAGAAACTTTATTTCATGTCCCAAGAGCCATTTTTCATGGCTTTTGTACTCAGTTGTATTAACAAAATTATCAATTCTAAACTACCCGATGAAAATTACTGAGTAAATTTTAATAACTTCGAAAATTCTTGGACTTTGAGACGAATGCTAGACAGAAAACGACACTTTACGTATCAGAGCATCATGATCGGTCAAATTTTGCCCGTGAATATTTATTATGAATAAGAAGATCGTCCATACGTTTAGGACCTAATTGGTGGATCACGCATTTGCTCTGTTTTCGCGATCATTTTACGCTGTTTTCATGGATGCATATTGTTCACACTGGACCGTACCAAGAGTTGAATCAATTTAACGCCGGTTCAAGGACAGAAACTTTGATTATGAACTGAAATAATAAATGGTAAATCCATTTATAGAATTTGACCCTTGCTTTCGTACGGTGAAGCCTCAGATGCCAAAAAATAATCGGTTTTCACATTTCGTACACTATTTTCGAATACATTATTTACTTGTGCACTCTCCTTAAAAACAGAAGAACTGTAATCTTTTCCAGGAGATGTGCCCACAACCCACTGAAGCAAATAAAGACTCCTTATCCAAATCCTTTCACTAAACTTGTGATGAAATTTTGCAATGAACTTTAGGAAAACTTCAATAAACTGCAAAAGCTCAGCTCAAGTTTCGTATGTAAGAAGCAACTTATCCTTACTGCTTTTGCTACAAAGTTGTAGCAGTTTGCAGCTTCACTGCGGAAGAAATGAAATGAAAATAAGGGCACTTTCAAACAGCCAGGATAGCAGATGTAGAACAAAGGAATCACATTCTATGGCGAGCACACCCTGAAAACAGCATTTTCATCGTCGAAAGTGAAAAATGCTTTTTAAACTCGACTCAAAAGATCCAAGTTTTAAGCCTCAGATCTCACTCGGCGCTCTCACTCACTCGGGTAAATAATCCTGTCGCCTCTGAACCAAGTGAGAGAGGAAGGTCGTGGCAGGGCGTCGACGATGCACTTCACCTCCACAGTTTCCCCCGCCACCCCGAAGTAGCTCTGACCAGGCAGTATGGTAGGAGACCCCCGCATGAACACCTTCATGGAGCGCCACACCTGCACCACAGGTATATGAAAAGTTACAATGTTGTAAATGTCTATTGAGAATTTTGAAATGGTGATGAGATATTCATGGTTGAGATGAACTTATAAATAGTCAAAGTGCCGATAAACCCATAAAAGAAAGTTCATAGTTAAAGCTGCTCATCCGAGACTAACATTGTGCGCACATACAAACGAAGAATTCGTCTGTGAGACATCTAGGCATTTTTCTCTTAAATTAAAATGGAAGCCGACGTGGAAGTGGTTGATAACTTTATGAAAACACGCTACTTAGGCTTCTAATGAGATCTTGTTACCAAAATTTCAAAAGCTATTCTTCGGCGACACAATGCCTGCTTCTTTCAACTAGCCAGCTGCCGTCGTTAGTTCACTCAGCCACCATGAAAATTGAACTTAGCATTAATGTGAATCGACATTGCAGTCAGTGAGGCGATCGTACAAACCTATTTTCAATTGAATGATTTGTAGCTGAGTTGCAAAATGCATTCTGTGCACTCGTAATTTATTTGCGTCGTTTTCAAATTTGTAAGTCTGCAAAGTTCGTTAGCGAGTTATTCATCTTGGAATACACAACATTTTTTCAAGTTTCATTAAAAAAATTGTTATTGATGCCAACTCAGAATCAAGAAAACAACTGAACACTCGAAATAGCTGCTTAATTTGGTAAACTTTAGTTCATTCACATAGGGTGCGATCTTTCCATCGCACACCCAACCACTGTAAGCCGGGTTTGTACAGGGAGGTCTAGAAATGTGTACCCAGAGTTCCTAATTCAGTATTCTCGAAAGCAGAAAGCTGCATGTGGGCACAAATTGCCCCCGAGCCCTTCCTACCCACGGATAATTCAATAGTTACCCTACAATTCCGCATGAAATTAAATTCGTGAATGTGACTCATTTTATTTAAATATTATCAAATTACGAGAAGTGATGACATTTTTTTATTATTTTGAAGATATCGTCATGTTCAACGCTTTGCGTACCTCTGGAAATCCGGTGACGGTGGCCCTGCAGCTGTACGTGCCCACGGTAGCAGGGGACACAATGACTATCTTGGAAGCCCCGATGTGGATCACCTGGGAAAGAGGAAGTGTTACTGAACTTTCCTCTTCGTTGACGATCGCTGAATATTTGGAACATATTCATACCACTTCAGAATTATTTCTATGCTGATGTGAACATGAAATGGGAGGTGATCACGTGTGTAGAGAGATGTTCCTCGAAGCGCATACGTCGTGTCCAGAAATAGTTTAGGGAACTTAAAGGGATAATTCATGAATAGCTGACACGTAAAAAGTGAGTCACCACGTTACTGAAGGAAAATCTTCCCCAATGTTCGGTTTTTCAAACTCCGGCAATTAACAAAAATTCCGCTACTGTGCTGAAGTGATGTCGCTTCTGACCTTGTCTCTAATATCTATCGAGCAAAGCAGCGGCTGTAGCTCAGAATTACTTTTTAATACTCGGCTTATTATACTTTCAAAAGTTAATGGCCACAACTGCAAAAAGGTTTGGATTACCAAGTGAAACGAATTATCTTCAGTACAGAAAATGACAGTCTCCTGTCTTTCAACTTTTATTTCGTTTTGCTAAAAAGTTAACATTCTTACACAAACAAGTACCGAGGAAGTGGAACGCACGCTTTGAAGAAGATAAACATCTAATAAAATTTAAAATTCATACGCTTATAATTCTCGATCGTATTAGTGCGAAGTTATTCACAAATGCCTACAATCGTTTTGTCCTATTTGAGATGGGATAGTACCGTTAAATCACAATTTTAGCCTTCATCGATGAAAAATAATTATTTCTAGATTATTTTACGGATGTAACAAGTACCTAGTCTTCAGACAAAGACTGGACAACACTACATTAGAACTTTGGTGGTAATCAGTCAATGTTTTTTCACCTCGCTTAATTAAGGTTGATGATTCTTGGAAATGAATGACCCTTAGATGCATCGGATTTACTCTTCAAGTTACTCATAACTGGATATTCCAAACGAGATACGAAGAAAACACGCCAGATTTGAAGAAACGAGCATCAGATTAAATTATGAAGAGAGTTGAAAGACGTTAGAGAAAATAACGTAAAGTAGTCTCCCGCTGACGACACTACAACCCTACCTTCTCAGACCCCTTGTGGGTCCACACGATCTCAGGAGTTGGGTTGCCGTCGACGTCGCACGTCAAGTTCGCCGACCTGCCCAGCTCCGCGTCCACATTAGCAGGCTCAGATTTGAAGACTGGAGAGTCTGCAAAATTCAGAACACCAACCCGTTCTTTAAAGCAATTGTTCAAGCATCATCTAGTCAGGATAAAAGTAATGGGAGTTTTACATGTTCCGCAGTCCTCAACGTGATGCCGAATCTCCGTCACTCCAGCTGGATGCAATCAACACGCTAGGGTTTCAGAGGGGCGTGTTTTCATAAATAACAGCATAACCTTTCCCCTGTTTCTCCTAAGACGTGGGAAACTGAAGGTCGACACGTTACGTGATCGTTTCGACACGCTTTCGCAAACGATATACGTAGAATTGCATATCAGAGACGCAATTCAGACTGCATATTTATATGTCCGCTGATTAATATTTATCATTACTGTAGATATATGTATACTTTATACAAATTCTTTCCGTTACTTATCCACAAGAAAATCACGGAACAACTTGTTCCTGGAAGTGCAGGAAAAGGTGAAAGTTAATCTTCTGCGCCATGAGGCTTGGCGGTATTGGTCCAAAATACAGGGTAATTTTTCGTTCATTAAAGAACGTTATAGAATTTGAGCCTTTCGAAGCGTGAAATTCACATTCTGAGGGCTATGGAAATTTTTTGTTCGAAAGAAGCATTATATTTTAATAACCTGTAATTGTTACGATCTCATGTTCCTCGAACTGTAACGGCTGTGCCACAGTCAGGCACTTCAGAAAGATGTCGAGAAAACGTGTGCGGAGAATTACATTTCTTAATTAACACAAGGGGTCTACATTGCTAAATCGTCAGTGGCTGAACGATTATAAGAAATATGGCTCACGTATTATAAAAAATAAGAACTCACGTTAGCGGCTGCAAACACGGTTTTACTACAAGATAGTATCGCTTGCTAGAACACAGTATTGAAACAACATGAAACGGGGATGCCTTGATCTACNAGGTTGCAAAGGCCTTCAGTTCTGAACCTTATCAGATGTGTTCCTCAGAACCTCTGTGCAATGCAGACCTTCTCGAATTTGTAGGATTCGTTTCATTAAGCTTAGCGAATTCACTGGGAGGCAATCAAGCAATTCAGGCACCTGCAGAATCCATCGCTGATTCATTTTATGGTAAGATTAACTGATGCCTCCAAGGCCGGCGCTCACAGACCGGCTAGAAATCAGAGCAGATTTTGGCTTTCAAATTCGAGATCAAAGCCCGCAATTGTTACGAAGATCTTGAGATGGAGCTCATCCAAAATTTATATTCGAGGCCTGTAGGTGCAACTCCTATGGGAATAACTCGACTTCATCAACGTATATTACGAAGCAGTAAGGATATGATGAAGATTTGAAGTTGGCAGGCCTAACTAAGAATTATGGAATGAAATGAAAGATATATATTTGAACCGCTACTCAGAATATGCATGTAAGAGCAATGTAGAAACAGATTTGCCATGCTCGTCAATTATGAAGTACAGCTATGATTATTATAATAAACTTTTTAAAAATTAGTAAAATATTAAATACTGGCCTATACGAATTTCCTTGAGAGAATTTCGCACACGTGTTCAAAGTTAAAACTTAAAACAAAGTTAAAACAAAATGTCTCGTAAACAAACGCATTGTACTGGAGCCTCTTCAAAAAAGGACGAAGTTCCAAATTACGCAGAAAATACTTCAGTATTCAAAGGAGCAAACTCCCGCCGGTTGAGATTGGCATTCCGTTTTTCAGCTGATGAAGTTCAGCCTTGTGAGATATCAGACCAACTTCAGATTTTGGGTCCTTAACTTTGAGTATCAAAATACTGTAGCCCTTTGAAATATTTGAATCCTCAACAGAAAATCGTTAGTAAATTTTAAAAAATTAATTCCGATCATCAAGAGAATTCGATAAGAATTAGAACAGGATTTCTCAGTGTGCCACCAAAATTTGAATCAATACGAGTGAACAATGAATCGATCCTAGCAAGTGAAGAACGATTATTTATAGACCAAAAGATCAAGTGATTTAGCAGTTAAAACTGGCATGCCAAGCTCAATACGTAACAATGATTTATATTGAGAAAACTACAGGACTAAAACGCTGATTGGTTTCGACACAGTTGTTGTCCAGGTTTCAGGCGAAAAAAAACGAAAATATTCGATACAATTTTGAACTACAGAAATAAGTTCTGATTACGCTCAAAAGAATGGGTCACATCGTAAAGTAGAAGTCAAATGAGCGCTACAAAATCTGTAGGATGAAAGCTAAATGAAACATTGTTGAGAGGAGCTAAGAGCTCGTGACAGTTTATCACACCATGAAATTCTTCCACTTTAAAAGCTGGCTGTTGTATAGAAATATTTTCTAAAATTATTGCTTTCCATGAGGAATATAGTCATCATCCCTTTATTCAAATGGAAACCCATCGAGCTTACATGGATTTCGGGAAAAAGTTCTCTCCGGATCATATGTTCATCATTTTGAAGGATGTATGTAGATAAGCAGCTTCATCGAACTATCATATCGCAATTAGGAGCTCAGATTTAATTCTATGGTCAATTTAGCTAATCAATTTAGTTAAAGACCCACCATAAATGTAAATAAATTGATGAAGCTAGTAGCGTTGTGGCAACTGTGCTTTTATTACCACGACGAATTCGTATACCGCCTTCCAAATGATCCTTCGCGAAGTTTATGCAGCAAAATTATGGAGTGCATTACTTCAAAAAATATCCATATGAAAAATTCATACAAACCTTGGCAGTTACAACCTCGAACCAAACAACAAAATCAGAAAGTTTAATTAGTACACAATAAACAAAGTGCACATCGAAAACTGAAAAGAGAAAAGGCACAGCAGCAGTACAGCTAAAGATCGCCTGCCAGGCGTCTTGGCTTACGCAAGTGAGAAGATTAGAGGAAAGTATATATTAAATAAGGATTGGCTTATCTGCATTAAAGAGCTGAGGCATTTGATAAACTGGCAAATTTTGAGGCATTTGATAATTTTGTAAATATCTTCAAAGATAGGTAACTGCGACTCCTCTTTACTTCTCCATAATTTTTTCAGGTTTCCAGGGCTGCCAAATTGTGATTTTTGGAATATGCTCAAAAATTGGGGAACAAATTTGGGATTTCAACATCTGAGATTCATTCGTTTGAAACCTTGCAGCAATTTTCCCTAAAACATAGTCATTAAAATGCTCGAAAGATTTCATTCAAAAATTCATATGTCAATGATAGCAACTTACACTCACCACCGAGTGCCGCTGCCGATGAAATCCTTTAGATGAGGAAGCAATTCAACCCTAATTTAATACACCCAGCATAACACAAAAATTTGGCAGTGGCATTTAGAAAAAGGCTTTTGATGGTCATAAATCCAATACAAATGAAAACTGGCACACATGCAAACATCTTATCCAAAGGACATATGAAGGAAGACTCACACTCGACAGCGAGGGTGTGCTCCGCGGAGGTGGTGCCGATGTCGTTGGTCACAAAGCAGGCCACCTTGGCTTCATGACTCGCTCTGGACACGTTCCTCAGAGTGTACTCCGGGCCCTGGTCGGCGCCCTCCACTGTGATGCCGCCCACCTCCCACCGGTACACCAGCTTGCCAGGGTTGCCCTCTGCCGTGCACGTGAATTGTACCTGCGAGAACGGTAAATGCGCCTGTGGTACAGAAAACTTCTGGCGCGAGTCCGAAATGTAAATAATTTAAAATGCCACCCTGATGGAAGAAGGTTTAATGATATTGAAATAAATTTTCGAGACAGCTGCGTTCACGTAGAATGGAAACTGAAGATATTAATCTGGGTGAAATGGTATCGCTGTACAAGTAAAAGAAACTTGTAAAAGAACTTTTTGAAATTCTATTGTTACAGCGTTGTGAGAAACTATCATTAAAAGTAAAATATTGGATGCGTGAACAGTGAGGAAATGCAATTAAGAATTGTTACAAAATTATCCGGAATCTGAGCGTCATGAAAAGGATTAGTTTTGGACAAACAGCTCTGTCCATGCATGGAATTTTCATTGAGAATAGCTTTTTTTTGTTTTCGAACGCTAATTCTAGTTAGAGACTCGAAGAATTTAATCCAAATCTCGCCAACATATTAATGAGCGAGTTGATGAGACTAATGTGCTCAGGAGACATAATAATTGAAAGAGTGAGAACGAGTGAATCGTAAATAGCACACTCATATAGAAATGTTAAATCGCTGCAGAGAATTTCAAAAGCCTCTTTGGGTTTCAGATAGATTAGATGGAAGACATTTCTAGCAATCGAAAATAGGCTACGGTGAAAAAACATAATAATGTGAAAAATACTCCAGATATGAAACAGAATATGATGTTTTCATTTCTTGGGTAATATATCACACTCATTAAAGCAAGTCTGTTCACTGTAATTGAAATTAAAGCTTGGCAGGCACGCTTATACTGCTTCCTTTAAGGCGTGCCCCTATTAGTGAGAAAATAAAGTTATCCGCTGGAATCTACTAAGAAGAGCACTATTTGATCTGTCTTTTCTGTTGTTCAAACGCTAAGATATGTATTAAGAGGGAAATTTTCGGTAGCGATAAAAGTTTTTCTTGTTATAATCTCGTGTCTCTGCCTGTTTCTGCACTGAGAGTTGTATTCAGGATTTAAATATAGCTGAATTAATTTCTTCAGAGCAGGAGAAGCAGAGAATCGAAAGCAGGTTTGTTATGTGTACTTCAAGAAAATATATTCGAAAAAGTCGAATTTTTTTATCAGCTAATATTCTTATTACACGACACAGTTCATTTTCGAATGAGAAAGATTTAGAACTATTATAAATCTTCTACATCATAACCTTCGATGCTTGTTAATAATGAAACGTTGTTTTGCCATTAAACGTCAAAAGTTGACATCGGTGCTGCTCTGTTTATGTTGTAAACATCAACACTAACATCAACAAATTAAATCTGCAGACTGTAGCTGCGCAGACTACAAGTTTACAAGTTTGAAGTTAAGAAATTGAATCTCAGTATAAAGTGCGCACATAATATTACCAGACTATCTTAAGAACCAGTGATCGATTCTTCACGAACGTACAGCCGTAAAGCTATCAGTGAACAAGCCCGTATCTAAAGTCTGTGGTGGGTTGTGCACCACCGCGTACTCACGTCGTCACCCTCTGTGATTTTGACGGAGTCTGCTGCTATTTCGACGTTAGGGGGATACTTGACGGTCATCAGAACACTTCTGACTATGGGTTCGTCGAGGGCAACGTGTTTCACTTGACACGTCAAGTTGGTGTTGTCGTAGGTGGAGTCGGGCGTGAGGTCGAGTGTGTTCCGCACCGACACAAGGGAGCTGTTGGGCAACTCCAGCGTCGTTGACTCGGTGCCTTTCTTGACCTGCTTGTCTCCTTTGTACCACTCGATCTGACACGAGAACGCAATAACAACATTCAAGTGATGTTCAAAATTGGCTTCTTCTATGAATTTTATATACTTTCTGTTTCATTTGGGTTCTATTAATGTCTACTTTCGCATGTATTTTTAACTTTCTACCCCGTAGGTTAACATCATAGGTTGAAAAATTATTTTCACATTTAAAAGGGCAATGCAATGCTTCAGACAGTTAACCTGCCGAGTCGAGTGCCTCTTGTGCATTATTATAGTTGTGCAATTCTACTCCTTACTGTAGAATAAAGATCCGAAATTCGAAAACAATAGAATCTGAACAATACGATGTAGAAGTTTTTGCTCATATCCTCAGTTAACGCACCCTCTTCCGTTCACCATCAGCAATTGCGGCAAAAGTGAATATACCTCTTTTTGAAACAATTTCCCAGTTATGAATGAACTCGCTTTCGATATTTAAGATTCGGAGTTTTAGACATTATATACTCCAAAAAAGAAATCATTTCATAGCAACACAGATAATTCAAATGCTTTGTGAATAGACAAACGGCAGTGAGCAGACTTACGCTTTTTGTCTTCCGTGTTCACCGAAATTTATCTTTTCCGATCTTAATTTAGTTATCATGATACTATAACCTAAAGTAGTCCGCGGAATTAATGACGAATCATTGCAAGCCGAGTGCGGGGGCAGCGTTTCAAATCTATTTTTACTAAATTGAAATTCCCAGCGATGTTTCATGAAACTCAATTATTTAACAACTCTGAAAAATGTGCATCTCGGGAAAATAACCCGCATTTATTTTCAAAGCTTCTTTAGTTAGCATTTCGATTGAAAAAATAGTGTAAAATTTATTTCTAGCTTAATAAAACCATTAATTTACTGCGACGGTTCGCTGGCAGAACTATGTTCACTAAATATTTTTATCAACGAAGCTAAATTCCCATTTCCATTGTCAAACTTTCATTCTGCTTAGAGAATAAATAACATTATTTTACATGATTTGGGTCCTTGATAATTAAGTGTAATTTCCTAACTCCTTCTAACTGAAAAGAACGAGAAATGCTCTTCATTCTTTTGAAACTTTGCGTTTGTATTTCGCTTGTAGTAAAATGATTACTGGAATTACACTGTAGAAAAGCAAACTTCAAAGTTCACTGATCTAACCATAGGAGCAAAGTTCTATAATTTAAAATATTTCATTTATTCTGTTCCGTAACGAACAAATGGGAATTTTTTGTTTTAATTCATTTACTGCACACACATCTGTCATTTTCTCTTGAATGTAACTCTAAATGCACAGTTTGTTTCAATCCGGCATTTCTGATAAGGCATCTCATATTTAAGCATCATATCTCATAAGACATCAACGTGATTCTTAAACATGCAATATTTGAAACGACTGTAAAAGTTTTGCTCAAATTTGTTTTTGCTCATCAGTAGCTGCGCAAACTACTTCAGATGAGTGGATGGAAATTTTCTTCTTCCGGTGAGAAACAAGAGCGTCTGTCTTTGTCTATAACTTCCACGTGTCCTAAAACTAACACAAAGCTTCTCAAAACGTACAAACGTACATTCTTTACTTTTGCTCTAAATTCTGAACCATTTCACCACACGTCGAATCTGCACTCACGAGGAAGATTTTTCTAGTCGTCCGAAATAACGCCGGCCGCTAACTAAAACGTACAGCCATTAAACTTAAAGGATCTACTCGTAAATACGTATACGGTTCAGTCCGTGTGACTTACTGAAAAAATTTTTAGTCGATAGTATCGATAAAGTTAGTCTGAAAAATTAAGGAAAAGAAACAGTAGCAAAATTTGTGACGACTCGAAATCTACTTAGAATAAAATGAGTGCCTGTCAATTAGCTCTCTTTCTCAATTACAGCGGATCTCGTCTGCCAAATTTAACAGATCAGAAACGGGAGCTGATCGTCCATGCATGTTTTATAGCGGACGTCTTATACAACCACGTTCATTTTGTTTCCCAAACAGGAGATGCTTTTGTGCGTGATGTTAAATTGGGTGCCAGAATTCTCATTCATGTCACAAAGCTTTCTTTGTTTTCATGGTTTCCTTGCCGACGCTTACAACATCAATCTTGATATGTTCAACAAGGTTTCCTGACTCACGCTTACAACATCAACGTTGATATGTTCAACAAGATTTTCTCTCACCTTCCGTAAGTTGTTTCTGAAGCCCGTAAATCTTGATATAGCCCAAGCAATTTTTACGCGGTCATTTAATCGCAGAATGAGGACCTGTTTAGTAATCCTGGCTCAAGGTGTCGTGTGCATCTCGGAATTTCTTGTGACAAAATCTCTATTGATATACAATCCTGTGTAGTGAACAAACAATGCTGGTGAGGGGGGATGTTTAAATCTCGTTTTCTCTAAAAACTAACTTGGGTTTTTCTCGTAAATGAAAAAGATATAAAAATTTCATCACATTCTTGCCTTTTTTAATTCTTTAGACCTGTGTACTCTGTGAAGGATATTTGGTGAACTGAAAGTTCATTATTTAAACTTAATTTCAGTCAACTACTTAAAAAATTACTTTCGTGAAAACGAAAATCTTATAATGAATGAACACGATTTCAAACGTCGCTGCAATGAATGATACAAATACGACTGAATACTGAATGAAAAGAAATACCTTGAAATTTTTGAAGGATAGCATCATATCAAAATCTGGTTCGGTTTAAGAGGCAAAATATTGCGTTGAACTGTGAGAATGCCACAAGATTTCCTATTAAATTTTTTAAAATCTTTTTTTAAGAGTAAAATCTTACTAAATTACCTCTCTGCCAGGTATTTACAAGTATAATTATTTCTTAATTAAGAGAATATTCGTGTTATAATTTTGCCCCGGGGCTGATATCGACCACTTCTTAATTGAACGCTAGACATGCATTCGTAATGTCCCTTTCTATAGAGGACACAAGTGGCCGAAGATAAGTCAAATCAGTCTCGCAAGAACTTCATGGACCTCAATCCCAAGATGGACGGTCATTTGGGCCAGAGGGCAACGCTGTAATCGGATGCTGGGACGCTTCAAAATCTTCGTTTGTTTGCACCCCCTGCGAAATGACGGTGGTGGCTAATGCCCTCTTATTCACACTTTTGATAGGGACGAAAAGAAGACTCTCGGCCCTAACAGAACTGAGTGATGCAAATTTCCCTTCGGTATCCCTCTCGTCCACAAGTTGGCATCAACGACTCTCAGACTATCAATGCGAGAAGGGGGGCGGGGAGTTCCTCCGTGCTTCGAGTATCCTCAACTAAATTACTTTTTCAAAAGCGATAGCCTTTAAATGTTTTAATACGAAAAGCAATAGCCTACCACAGTAGACATTTAAATTCATAAATAAAATAACCTATGAAGATGTGGTAAGTAGCGAATTCCTCCTTATTTCTTGCTATAGGTACGTCTACGTAGTGTTTGCCCTAATTCATTTAATAATGGCTTCCTTTCCATTTAAGTGAAGGAAACAGGTAGCAGACTATGGCCGGATGTAACATGAGTGCTTTATTGCTCTGTCATTTCCGAGAAGTCGAATTTGTTGCTCTAAAACATATAATAGACTGTTCCGTTCGGCCGTAGGTGTATTCCTTCAGTCAACTCAATCCATGTAGTTGTGATTTGTGTTATTCTTTTTTAATGTGATAATTTTCTGCATTCTTAATATTGTACTTTATCAATATTCGTTTTGGCTTACCTTATAAAGCCCAAAAATCCCCAACTTTTTTATGAGATCCTTTGATTCTCGCATAGAAATGACCTGAAATGTTGTTTTTCTTAAGCAACCAAAACATATTTCTTGAGTTCTTCTTCATGAGCGCAAAATTTCTTTCAAAAAAGTTTTTACTCGTGAGCAGGTTCGCCCCCTAGGCCTAAGTTGAATTTTGTCTGGTCTTTTTAGCTCATTTGACTTCATTAGGAATTAAAAACGTGATGTTGCTGAAATTGTCTTGCCTTCAGGACAAATTCTAGTACCCCCTTGTTCTTATTGCCTCCAGCCCCATCAGCAATTTATAAACACTTTAAAACAGCCTTTGAATATGCTCAAAAACTTCGGAATAGTTTTCGTAATTTCTCCCTGGACGAGATTAAAAAACTGAACGTTATTTCTCGTTCGCATGATTTTAGCTCGAAAATACTGCGTCAAACTCATCGAAATGAATGGAAATAAAGGGAAAGGTAAAAAATATAAAAGTGTAGCCGTTTCAGCCCCAGAATCACTCATAATCTTTTAAAGGATATTATTCCCCTTGCCGTCAATATGGATTTCAAAATCTACTTGCATGAGGGCGTACGCATCTCTTTTTTTCATAACAAGCAAAATACAGCCTCATTACATGCACAGTTTATGTACATAAAACTCCAACTTGTTTTTTGTGCAAAGCTAAACGGAGCCATGTTGCAAAGATAATTCGATACTCCTTATTTATCTTTGTACGAGAAACTATTTGCAACCTTATGTACGAGTGCAATGCGATTTCATTTAACCTGTTCCAAAAACCAGCAGTAACTACAAAGCACGACCTTTCGGTGGCGATGCAGTGGTTTGCTGGCAGAGATTTCTGCCGAAATAAGGGCTCCAACTGATGTTGACCCTCGTTTCAAGTTCAATTTCAAGTTCAATTCGAGTTAAAGTTAAAGTTCAAGTTTAAGTTCAATTTTAAGTTCAATTTCAAGTTCAAGTCAAGTTCAAGTTAAGTTCAATTCTGAGTTCAATTTCAAGTTCACGTCAAGTTCAAGTTTAAGTTCAATTTTAAGTTCAATTTCAAGTTCACGTCAAGTTCAAGTTTAAGTTCAATTTTAAGTTCGATTCCAAGTTCAATTCCAAGTTCCGGTCAAGTTCAAGTCTCACCGTGGCAGCAGGCTTTGAGAACCGCGCAATGCAGCTGAGCCTGACGGGGTCGCCTGCGGTGGCGGTGATGGGTGAGGGTCTGTCGATGGACACCATATCCTCGTTGTTCTTGGGCGGCACATGCACTGTTAGCTGAGCCTTCCTGCTCTGCAGGATTGGATCTCCTCCCACTGCAGACACCTGGCACTGGTACTCAGCATCGTCCGACACCAGCAAAGTTCGGATGTTCAAAAGCCATTCCCCTGAAACCGCCAAAATTGTGAAGTCAAGAGCAAATTCAGCCGGGCATTATCGCGGGAAAATGCGTTTTCTGAAAAAAAACAGTCGAAATAAACAATTGAAGAATGAGTGGGAACTTTAAAACGACTCGTTTTAAAAAAGGTTAATTGATCTAATGAAAGCGTTGCGGTTCAGTACAAAAAAAAAAACTCAGAACTTTTGCGTGAAATTTCTATCGAAAATGAGCTCTCTGCAGAAAATGCTGGTTCCCTGCTAACTGGGTTCCTGCACAAAAGAGGTCTGCTGAAACTCCAAGTTAATTAAAAATATCTTCGACATCACCTTACCAGACCAAGGCATTAGGCGCTCAAATTTGTAGCCTCCAATTTCACGTAAACTACTACACTTTCTCAGAGTTTATTCAAATCAAAACAATTTATTATGCTAGCAATTTATTCTTTTCGATAATTCAATAGCCAAAAAATAATATTCAACGGTATAACATTATTCCCCTTTCAAACATGTATATTCTTAAAGAATATTACTCCCCTCTCAAACATGTTTTTATTGGAGTTCCATGAAATGATGATCGAGCCTTGCAGTCATGGAGGCAAATCCTACGGCATGAGTCATTCACAACTTTAACAAAAACCAAAACCATACTGAGAATTATTAAAAGTATTGCAAAAAAAATTTGCAGAGAGAAAATGGAAAACACCAATTGATGAATGCAGGTGAAATCGTTGAAATAAAACGGTGACGTTTTTTAAATGAATTTATACTGCAAACAATATCTTCTTGTAATAATGATTTTAATTATGTTGATGCTACTACTTATTAAGATGCACAAAAAATTCAAACCGTGAGGAGACAAACAAAAAGTTATAGCATATTTGCAGGATATTTTTTGAAGCTTATAGACATCAGGCTCCCGCATCTATTCTCGCATACAAATTATATCTTAATACTTTATCGCTTGAATGTTTATATTAACTTAAACCTTACCTTTTTCTTCAGAACCAATGATGGTGTACCTGTTGAAGCCTGGCAATGTTCTCCCCAAGCCCATGCCAAAACCATCTTGCATCCACTGGACTGCGCCTTTTAGCTCGGCGATTACGCACTTTAATGTAATGTTTTCACCTAAAACACCTGTAACGGATTCTGGTTCTTCTGAAAAGTGTTGCACTCCAGCACAGGTATACTTAAATATTACTAAGTATAGAAATATAGTCCATGGAGTTCTTCTTAATATATATTTCACTAAGTTTGATGGGCGCATTGTGCAATGTAATAGTGAGGGCTCCATATTGTGTAAGGAAAACGATTGTGCTATCTTTCGAAGAAGATTGTCAATTTGAACGGGGTCCTCAACATTTTCTGCAATAGACTGCTTGCTCTTCAGCTAGGTTGTCTCTGCAATGCAATCTGGAAAAGAGAAATGTTGAATTAGGCAAAAAGTTAATTGAAATCTATGGGAAACTTCAGACTGATACATAGTAAAGTTTGATCGGTACCTAACGCTAAGATGCTCACGAAAAATTTACTCGGCAGAATGTAATATCCTTTGATACATAGAGCTTGTCAAAACAAATTACTTATAAAGCACCAAAACGAAATCATAAGCTTTAAAACCATAAAATATTTTTTGCTCTTGTATAATACACTTTTCTTCTTCCCTGTTCTAGGAAAGACGAAATTATACTTTCAATATAATGCAACACCAAATTAAAACCTAGTGTACGACTTTTTTTTCATATACTACTTTAAATTAGTCTATTTTCCATTGTACTATGGGAATAAAAATGAAGATCAGCTGATCAATATCAGTAACAAGCAAAACATGAACACGTAATACAATAACTCACGGAAGACGACAAGTAGCAAGTGAAAGGAATAAAAATTCTAAGACTTATCATGAATCCAGAAAAACATCTAAAAGAAAATTATTCGTACCTCAAATGAGCACATGGAAATTGTTCTTATCAAGAACCACTGAGACCTGCGGCTTTAATTTTCCAATGAACTAATGCGTCTTTTCTGAAAAATTCTTACGTACTTTTTCCCTTTTTCCTTCTTTCTTTGAGGAAATTTTGAATGAACATAACTCGCACGTATTTTCAAGCCAATTTTATAGCAACTCTTGTCACAAATATTAGAAGTTAGAAACCGAGCAATATAGAGTATGGTTTTTACATTTGATTGCATTCAATGAAATCTAAGTTCTAAATCATCGAGTTACTGGGATCTTAAACCTAAAACTTGACAAGAAAGTTGCGAGTGAAATACGAAGACAGATCTAGAATTTGATACGCGTTCACGTAGCTCGGAAAACATTGGTGAAAATATACAGTGAAGCACTGTCAGCGCTGCATGGCTGTCGTGCTCCACGGGCTCATGCGTCGTGAGAAGGGCGCCAGAAATCCTTTAGTGATCCGACTATTTTTTGTAATTTAGCTACTTTTAGCTTTGTATAAAAAACGATCTACCGTCTTATGTGAAATGCCATGAGCTGCGCGTGGCTCGTTGCTAAAAATTAACATCGTCCTCGAGAAAGAGGATTTTCATGTACGTATAAACGACAAAAATCACCTTAGAATTTCCTCAAGCTAATACCTGAAGCCTAGGGCAGCGTAAATTAAGATCCCACTCACAGCTGAAAGTGAATTTAGTTTACGTGAAGGAGAAGACGCTTACATATATTTCAGCCGCAGCTACTGCGTTGTTGGCACTAATCATTTCGAAACTTCAGTGCAAAAATGATACCTGCACAATCCCAGTTGAAATCAAAACCTAACTATTCCGGAATTGCGAGTACGGTTTTTTGCATAAAGTTGTCCAGTTTCCGGAAAATGGCGGAACATGACGACTGTACGCTGAATAAATTCCCTAGTCATTTTACGTCAAATTTTTCAGCAGCTGCTTTTGTTTTTGTATCATAAATTTGCAGGTGCACAGACGCTTTATTTTACCAATTCGCCATTAAAATTCAGCATTGTAACTTCATCGCTTGCATTAAACATGTATTGCACGTACATCTCACCAGCCATGTCCTCATCGCACTCAACATTCCAGTATTGCTCGAAAGGATCTCCGCCCACCAGCATCTTTCTCCCAATGAACTGTAAAAAATCACTGCTACTTTTTCCAAACCACCTTTTTCAAACCCCTTTAGAAATTTCAAACTTTTTACCGCAATGCAAAAGTCAACATGAACAACATTTTCGAATTTTAGGACCTTCATTTTTTCACCCACAGTCCCCAATTCAACATTGGCCAAAGCGCCATAATGATATACATTGCCCCCATAACCTAATTCCATATGTGGCTGAAGGTGTTCATAGTGAATGTGTAGATGTCGACGCCATAACTGAAATGGAAACAATGCTTCGTCAAAGAGCGCTGTTAGAATTTCTATTGAACGACTAAGTGGACTCGAACAAAGCTGTCACTTCTGCAATGCTCTAACTCCAGAGGACCATGATCAAGACAATGAGATGGAGAATTCACATTCGAATAGACAAAAGAGTGTACTTACAGACTCGCTCGCTATAGTCTCATGAACGCGGGCTTCAAAAGAAATAAGTTGGTGAACATGAGCACACGAGCAGCAGCAGCAGCGCAAGCAGCCCGGACTATGTACATCGACCGTTTGGAAAACACGGAACGCGGGTATCACAGATGACTTCAAAAGCACAGAAGTACATGTTAATAAAGGGTCAAGATTCATGGTTATAATGGTAACTGCACCGTAAAAGGAACTGCGAGAAAATTATCTAAGTAATCATTTAATCTATTTTTCTATATTATTTACTTTACACTTGCAAGTAGAGTTTATTTGAAGTAAACCTTGACTACCATCGAGATGCCAAATGTCTCGTTTCATATCCTAGTTAATCTGAGCCGTGAAATTCTGAGGCAACCGACGAATTTTATTTGAATGATGGTCAGTTTGTCTGGTTTTATCATTATTTGTACAGAATAAATTTAGCCCAGAGCGTAATAACGCTGCTGTTAAAAGACTGAGACTGACTGCTTTTGTTAGCAGAAGGAACCAACGCACACCTGTTTTAGCTCATTTTTCTAAACTTAGACACTTCCCACACTAACTTTGGTTCCCAGCCGACTTGAATCTCCGCAAGTATCAGCACCACATCAACCCCAGCACAACTTAGAGCCAGCCAGGCTCCGCGGTATCTGCGCGCTGAGATTTTGCCGACATAGAGCCGCATTAGAACGACTGAATAAATTTTTTTGGTAAAGCGTTTCCTAGAAGACAAGGGATGTGGTAAAAAAGTTTACCGATACTATGATTGATCGCATTTATAAAATATTGGAGAGCCGAATATCGTATAAGCTATTATTGAACTGCATAGGTAATAAATAAATATGTTAATACTGCTCGTCACAATGATTGAAAAAAAATTCACGATATTTAATCGACACTCCACGAACGATGCCGCTGTGGCAGGGATTTTTCGTGACACGCCACACTGTACATAGAATGTGGGATCCGCCGCGCCCCCAGCAGCAATGAGAAGAAAAGCAATATCAACTTCTGCAAGAAAAAACTAATGAGCCTGCGCCCAGTTGCATCAGCCCCCGTGAACTCAAACACAACTACGCCAAAAACATTTGAAGAGGCACAAACCTTCCCAGGCTCCGCTAAATGCGGCAGTGCGCGACATTAGATAGAAGAAGTCTCGAGTAACCGCCCCAGAAACAATTGGTAATAATGTTGC
This sequence comes from Orchestia grillus, assembly GCA_014899125.1. Lineage (NCBI taxonomy): Eukaryota > Metazoa > Arthropoda > Malacostraca > Amphipoda > Talitridae > Orchestia > Orchestia grillus. The sequence continues at coordinate 19,505 of VOMN01056091.1, forward strand.
ATTACCGAAAACAAACACACCAGGGGAGAAAATGAAGAGTAATAAATGCAATGCCAGTTGTTGATGACTGTCACTTCAAAAGTAGTGTGCTCACAGTTTCCGAAGAGTGTCTTGGAGAATTCTTGCCTACGTCGAAACAGTCAAGACTTTAATAACGAACTATCAGCCTCAACGATAAAAAAAAGCTAAATTACAACAACAATTGCAACCCAGTATCAGCAGCTGTAAATTAGCAGTGACAGGAACAACTTTGCAGAAGTAATAGCTAAGGAATCAAAGAACAACAGAAGCATATACTGCATGTACATATGCATTTTGCCCTCAATCACATCGCTGTGAGCAGAGGCACCGAGCGCAGGTGCTACGTTAATAACGTCAGCTTTCTGCATGCAAATCGAAATTTTGCTATTAAATACATTAGAGAATATCAAGAATATTTAAGATTATCGCCATCATAACTGCAATACAATAAAAAGTTATCGCACTGACAAAATGTTGCCAACAACGAAAACTGATGTTCGAAAGTGCAATGATGATATTATTATCAGGTACAACTGCCCAAAGAGCACCACAACAATATCACTAGAATTCCAAAAACACAACAACAATACAACACAGGAACACAAAGAACAGCAGAAAAAAAACACAAAATCATAAAGAACATAACACAAAAGCATGGAGAACACCACAGCACTACACAGGAGTAAAAGGAACACAACACAAGAGCACAATGAACGCTACAAGAACATCATAGGAACACATATAACACCTGTACAACACAACGCTAGAGCACAAAGAACCCCATTATATCACTACAGGAACACCGCAACACAACACAACACTAGAACACAAAGAACACCACAGCATCATGACAGGAACACAAAGTACAACGCGACACAACACAATACTAGAGCACAAAGAACACCACCGCATTATGACAGGAACACAAAGTACAACGCGACACAACACAACACTAGAGCACAAAGAACACCCCAGCATTATGACAGGAACACAAAGTACAAAGCGACGCAACACACATCCCAGTAACCCTACACCTCGCCGTGGGCAGCACAGCGCCAGCGCGCAGGCAGCTGTGTTCCCATGCCCCGACACAGCGCCTGGCTAGCGAGCAAATTACGAGCTCTATTGCCAATTAGCCAATTCAATTATTTGAAGTCGTTTTCTCGTCTGGCAACAAGCGCTTCATAAACGGAAAGGAGTTCAAACACAATCAGGAATCGTTGAGTTTTCCCGCGTATGCGCAGCGTAATTCCAAATCCGAGGGTCGGGTGGAAAATGAACGCGAAGTATTTTATTCACATGAAGCTTACAAAACTTGTGATCCAAGGTTTTTTTGGCATATTGCCCACAGGGCAGGCGATGAATGTGAAATGAAATGTTCTTCGCGGCAGCAAAAGAGTAATTTTATACGAAATAACGACCCGAAGTCATGACTATGAGCAAGCACTTTTCTCGACACTTTATGCGGGTCGAGGTGGTGAAAAATATTACTTCTTTTGTTTCTCTGACTACGTTGTGCAGACTCCTGAGGTTCCAAATTAGCGAACGTTTAAATTGAACGCATTCCAGAAAGTTTCTCTCCATCCCTTTGGAAGTCAATTTGCCCGAGACAGATTTTTACAGATGATACGAAGTGAACAGGAACAAGATGAATTTTAGTAAGAGGCCATCGTTACGAACGTATTTCTTGACCATGATTTCTCTTCGCTACATACAATTACCAGCAATACATGTCATCCCTCCCAATCTCTAAGCGCATCCAAGTAAGTTACTTAGAAAATTCAAATGCTCCTGGCAACTGAGTCACGTTAACAGAGGGTGAGTTTTCCTGCAAATTTAGCATGAATAAATTTTTCTTAAGTAGAATGCACTGAAATATTTTTCCCTGTTTCAAGGTATAGAAGTTCACGTTTTGTTGTCTTCACACTCAAATAAATCGAGAAATTCATAAATCTTCAAACATGGTTTTGAAGAATTGGCATGTCCTCACATCTCTCCTACGACGGGGTTAGCAATGAACACTGATGAGGGGAGAACGCACAGCTGCTCTAAAAAATCGTGAAAACAAACGAAGCGATAAAACATCTAGACAACTTCACACTTAGCTGCAAATGAGGATAATTCTACCCTGAAAACGTTCATTTTTCCCCTAGCCCCTTTGTGCATGTTCACATTGTTTGAACTTATTCATTGTTTTTCTCGTGATGTAACCATCAAGCTAGGGATCGTAGCCACCCACGAGTGGCCAGCGGCATAGCAACTGAATTTTCTCCCAATTGGTGCCCGCGGTAAATGATCTAAAGAAATTAAAAACCTAATTTTAGTAAGCATCTTTGGATTTAAAGGAGAATTGGTTCAACAATTTGGAGTTCAACAGTATTAAGGAAGTTTTGGTGATTGAAATTTTCCTATACACACTCATGGTTTGTGAATTTAGCCCCAACATTTCGTTAGAAACAAGGGAATCGACTTTAGAGAAGATAGTTGTTTCCCATGAAAAAAGTGGCTATACGATTCTAAGTTACCTCTAGGCTTACCTCAGGCTGGAAATTTCTATTTTTGAGCTTCAAAGCATCTCTATCGCAAACTGAGCTTTTACATTGAATTGTTCGAGTCCGTTTGGAGTAACTCATACAACTGTGGTAGTACCGTTACCTTCAAGGACGTATATCAGCATATCAAAGCCCTTTGACGATGGGATTTCGTTTCAGATACGCTCGATATAGCCAATATCTGTTCGCAACGCCTTTCATAATTTAAGAGAAAAACAGCAGTCAGTTCATTCCATCTTTGTATTGGATTTGTTTCCTGAACGATGAGCTATTTTGGCAAACCTGCCAGCTGGAATAGATCAAATCTGGCGCGTCCCAGCAGCAATTCCCATAATTGTCAGTAAATTGGTCGACACTTCAGGTGGCACGCCTAGTTTCTGAGGAGATGCAAGCCGTTGATTTCATAAATGGGTTGACTTGGAGGGTTACATTTGTAAATTCTGTTTGCGAATTGGACCGCAGGTTGCAAACGATGTTTTGGACCGAAGATTCCAGACGATGTTTTGGACCGAGGGTTGCAAATGATGTTTTTGACAGAGGGCTGCAAATGATGTTTTGGACTGAGGGTTACGAAGGGTTTTTAAATGGAGGGTTGCAAATGATGTTTTTGACCCGGGGCTGCAAACGATGTTTTGGACCGGGGGTTATAAACGATGTTTTGGAAGTAAAACCCGAGAGGTCGGTTCTGCTCTCAAGGCGTTCCCCATGTAGGTGATGAGCGTAAATTCAAAGCGTCATTATTTCCACAGGGGAGCATTAGAAACGCTATCGTGACAGCACTCTCTCAAAACGAACAAAAACAAATTCATGAATTACACATTTCAGTGCATGAGGGAAAAATTGAGGAAAATTGATGGGGAAAATTGTTGGGGAAAATTAATGGTTATGGGGAAAATTGATGGTTATGCTCCCATTTTGACTGGTCGTCACTGGAAAGTTAGTACGATAGAATGAGCTGGTACTGTAGTTGTATTCTATACATTCACCAATGAAAGAGTAATTTTACGACGAAAGGATGCACGTGCTTCTCGTAGTTCATTCCATGACGTTTCTGTGTTACTCTTGGCGCAATTTTAGTGATGGAGAGATAGAGCCGAATGCTTTTATTTCCCACCTTAATTTGTAGCGAAGCTAAGTTTAACTCTAGATTTGCAAGAGATCTTTAATGATAGGAGCATTTCTCCATATGGACGTTCTACTGACCAAATGAATGGAAGAAATTCAGAAATAAGAAACGTAAGAACCTCTCGAAGCGTTTCCTCGTTCAAAAGTTTGCGTCTCGATAACGGCAAAAATATAAGAATGGTTGACGCAAACAACTGATAAAGTAAACAAACGGTTGTCATGCTCGTTCGGATCAAGTACACCACTTACTTCATTTCCAAAGGTTACGAATGGTTATCTAGAACTCTCAAAAATTTCAGGAAAAGCGTGAATTCATTGCGGTCGCGTAAACTGAATTCACTAAATCACAAAAGACATGAATCCGGCGAGGGGAAGCTGAAGCTGCGTATATTTAAAGCGCATTCTTGATCATATGCAGAATATTCTTCATATCGCAACTGTATTCAGTAGAATAATATACTGTTCTGTTACCTGGAAAATTGAAATAAGAATCTCTGTGCACTCAAGATTACTTGCATTCTGCAGTGGAAATCTTTAGTTAGTTCCTAATTAAGCATCTCAACATTTGGATTTAGTTTAGTGGTCACTAATGGTCCAATTCAAAAGTTCGTCCAAGAAACAATGGACTCAAAATGCAAGCGAAGAAATATCCCAAAGCATCAGTACACAAAACTCAGCGCATAATAGTATTCACAGTTCATGGACTATAGCTCAAAACAGCGTTCAGATGTCAGTTCAAAGGTACGTGTTTTAATTTGAAACGCTTCTGAGTTCATTTAAATATGAATGATACAAATCACTATGCCATTCCTGGACAGGATCATCAAATGGCATATGAAATTTAAGAATCGACACGGTTGCTTTCAGTGTCCCTGAATGGCTGGATAGATATTTTTTAGTATCATGCACAGAAGAATAAACTTACGGGCTCAATCACCTACATATGTTAATCGAAAGATCAAATGGTTTTGGTATGGTAAATGTTAGACAAAAATTTTATGGTAGATCAATAGAAGGCCCTCGTTTGATTTTCATCGTAAGGTGCCATTGAGGAGAACCAGCGAGAATTTTCACTTAGTTTCTAAAGGTTTATTTGAGCAGCGCAATAACACGTCGTATGTTATATGCAACCGAATATAGCCTTACGACTAAATATTTAGTTCTTTTCCTCTCTAAATATTACTTTGCCTGTCGATGTTATTTGATTGAGTTTCGGAAAGAAATGTGAATTTATGTTTTGATATTATAACATATAATTGGATTGGATCCATGTCTGTGTTACACGCAGTGCGAACACAGCAGCAAAATTTTATTAAAGACGTGGCATTCAATTTTTACTGTCAGTGAATTAAATACGACCTTTTCTGTATAGAGTACTAGATCGGTTCCAACAAGCCACCACTCTACAGTCGTCCTCCGTATAGAGCGGTACATTAAATACCGCGTAAAATAATTGAAGCATAAAAAGCAGAACATGACTAACTGAAGTGAACATCAAATGCATTGCAAAATACTTGAAGCATAAAAAGCCGACCGTGTTATGAAAAACAAATCAGATAAAGCGGCTGTTTGCTGGAACCAATCTCTCTATCATGAGACGATGTTACTGCAAAACACGGTTTACCTTACGCATCAGAGCATAGCATAATGACGTCATTTCTTTGAATCTGGACGTTTAATTAACGTCTGGAGAAGAACGTTTGATGAGCACTGAATTGATGATGCTATAATTCTTGTCGTAATGAAAGAGTCGCAGCGAGCCTAACGACTTCAATTGAATTTCCTCTCGTGAGGATTCGTGATTGTGCATTTTCATGCGACGACTCAATTCTAAGCTCTCCTGAGAGATATTCAAATGAAGGGAATATCTCTGGCTGCATGCAATCAATGGCTGCATGCAATCAATGGCTGCATGCAATCGCTGGCTGCATGCAATCAATGGTTGCATGCAATCACTGGCTGCATGCAATCGCTGGCTGCATGCCATCAATGGCTGCATGCAATCACTGGCTGCATGCATGCGCCGAAGCTGAAGGAATTGGTCGTTTGCATGTGGGTGAAGAAGTACATTTTCTTATTTCATTATTGTAAAGATAAACTAAAATGTATAGATGAAGAATTTTAACTGCACTCAAAAAGAGTTGTCTGCTTATACGTGTATGAGGAATCGTGTCTAGTTATTAGTTTCAATACGTACGAATGCTCGTAACAGAAAAAATTCGGTGGTTAAATTTGATTCTATTGATACAGGAATAGAAAATTTGTGATTTATCTCATTAGCCAGAACTAAAACACTTAGCTAAATGTTAGCCTTACATTATCTACATGTATTAAATTACGTTTAAATACAATATTTTATGCAAGTGTTATAGGTATAATATGAGCATCAATAAATTTTATCGTTACTGCTAAGTTTACCAGCGCGTCCGTGAAAAAATTCTTTGGTAGCGCTTTTTAAATCTTACACATTCTGAAACTTTAAAAGAAATTTGTTTCCAAACATATTGTTTCATTTCATTGAAAAAATGTTGTTAATGATGCCTCATATAATTATAATTAAAAGTCTTAAGGACTCGAGTTACGAAAACTTTCCAAGCACTTTTTGGATAGGAAGGTTATGAAACGCTGAAATGATAAACTGATAGAAAAAAATTTCTACCGCAGGGCTGTAAGACTTCAAACACATGTTGCAAATAAATTCTTTTCATGTGCAATGATGCTCAATTAACTCGAATATTCAAGAAAACAACAAATTCCTTTACCAGTTATAGAGTTATACGAAGTCAAAATATTTAACCAACACAAAACTTTCAGCCTGAACACACAGTCAGCCGCGGTCCGCTAGTGATTAGTCATAGTCAGAAGTAACAGTCGACCACGAGCAAATATTAATCATCAGAAGCGTTGCCGAGTCACAAATGCGGGTGGGCATGGCACTCGGCTGGGTCCTTTATAATAAAACACATGAAATTAGCATCACCCAGCTTGCTTCGCGGCTTCACTTGACGCTAACGCACAGCCAGGAAACGTCATTACAGATTTCCAGTAATGCGACTCCACCGCAGCGATGGTAATGCTACTTTGTTACACTCATTACTTGCCACACGACCGGACTCTCAATTCACTTAACGCTGACGGCAGCGCAGTCTAATCACCGATGTCATCAATTTTCGTGAGTTCGTTGGTGTCGTCGAGTTAAACTCAAATTCATGAGGACTTATGTACATGTAATACCCCCACAAAAACATATGTTATATAAACTTCGACTGTGAAATTTGCAATTGGGATAGTACAGTAACATAACAATTTGAACAAAAATAATGATTATAGTATCATTGACCATATTTTTATCGAGTCATCACGTTAACTTATAAACTTGAACACTTGTCACAAGAAACTAACTAACATCAGCATTTGGGCATCACGATTAAGCATTAAAACAAATCCAGCGTTTGGTCATGGTATAAAATACTGTTATGTTAGATTTGACGAGGATCAAAGGCTTGAAACATAAAAAATTTGTGCAAAAAAGAAAGTATACATATGCTTGAAACCCTAAGTACCTTATCAATGTTTAAATGTGAGAAACGATAAGAATTTTACAAATTCGGGCAGAAAATCGATTCAGAGGGAGCGCTTAAGGATATAATCCAGCAATTCAATGAATTTGCAGGAGTTGGTTTTCCAGTTTTCAAAGGATAATTTAGCTCGAAAGACGAGACAAAAGAAGATCGAAGACAATATCCGATGGGTAGGAAGCTGTTATATCACTGAAGTTCCCCTTTTCTTCAGGGGAACTCGCACAGCAATTCAACCCAACACATTCGACTATTGTGCACCAACTAAAAGGAATTTGTCCGGTTGTATTGTTATGAAAGGGAATCGCACTCGAACCGAATTCAGAAGCTCTGCAATAGCGATCTTTTCGTTTTAAATCCTTTTTTCAAAATAATAGTTGACAAAAATTGAGTAGGCTTGTGACTAGTTATAGGTTTATCGTGTACAGTGATGTTAAATACTCTTGCATGGAAACAGACACGCTCAGGGATCGCCTGGAGGACTTCACCCACAAAAGATCCTGCTGAGGATGTCGAGTTCTGGTAACGCCCCTCATCCATCAATGCATTTTAAACGAGGTCTGCTAACCGTACACTTTTCTCGTGCTGCCGACTGCAGCTCTTTTTTCATCCAACTGTTATTCATTGATTCTCTGCATTTATCTAAGGCTTTCTAAGCTAAAAAGCAGTTTTCAGCCATCTATCTGACAACTTGCACTCTTCGGCTACCTTACTAGTGTAGAGGTAGTACCTATAGTACCGCCTCAGTGGACATTCATCTAAATTCAGTCACTCCTATCCCACACCTCAGGAATCTCACTCCTACACGTACATTTTCATCCTACCCTCAGGCTACAAGTTTCCGTACTCACAAAAGTATCTGGAGAATGACATTCTCATGCTAACAAATAATACCTAAATAGATATACACGGGAGGACCAGTTCTCTCTGGATATGACAGAACATCGAGAAGGCTCTTTTCTCATTGGATGAATGTGAAATGTATTTACCAATCCAGATTTTCCAGAAGAAACCGCAAAAATATGAGTTTTTCCCTTCGATGCCTACACGGACATTGCCAGGAGATGATGAACGCTCGAAGCAATTTCGCCTGAAATATCAACTTTAAACTCCAATCGTCCCCAGCTCTGCGCATCGACAAAACTCGGCACTCCCAGCAGACGAGGAGGCCGTCCGACATCAAAGACCGTTTATTTGCTTGCCGGTGGAGGTCATAAAAACTAACAGGATCCACGGATCCCAAACACAGATCCGACACTCATCACTCAATAAAAATAGTAATAATCCTGCAAAGGACTTTTTCGGTAGAACGAAGACCTCTCTGTGCGTATTTCAAAGCTGCCTCAAAATTGACGATGCTTTTTCCAACACAATTTGATTAGGCAAATCCAGCTCTGTTATTGTATTTTGGCTTCTACCTTTAGGAAAATGCTCAAACCTGCGTTATCACGCGCTGCTGGGTGTAACAAATGATAGAAATACAAATTTAACGTATGAGGAATCAGCCGATGAAGCGATTTTACATTCTTCTTTGGCTCACTTTAAGAAAATCGAATCCAAACGTGAACTAATCTGGCTTAGGCTCAATCCCTTCAAATTTTACTCAGATCTCCGAATATTAGAATAATTTAACTGAGAAGTTATTTGCTATGGAACAGATGGAAATATACACCATTCAAAAATTGCGTAGGTGAAGCGAAGATCATTTTAAAAGTCTACATTTGTTGCCCCTTCTCACGCGGAGCTCGACACTCTCCTCTTCATTGTGACAAAACTTGAGCAATCCGAAGAAACAGCGCCAGTTTCGAGGCTGCTCCAGAAGCAATATCCTGCCACTGAATAGCGCTCAAAACTCGAGCTTCGTTCTTTAATGGCGTCTTGAATTTAACTCCCTAAAAATAGGAGCACTCGAGAAGCGTTCGCCAACTTTTTAATTGATTTTGAAGTGCACAATAATTTTACTTTACCGTGAAAGAAAGTGCTGTAAGGAATGACAAATTTTTTGTGAAGACTGAAGGGTGGCAAGATGACCCTGTCGAGTCTTAAACAACGAATAGTTTTTATGCTGTCTCTTCATCGAGCCTAATTCAATTTTAACATTCGTGAATTTGTTTTTACGAAACTCAGGGGGAAAATTTCATTATCAGTTGTGCACGGAACATAATAATAATGACTGTGGAGCTGTGACGTACTTAATTAGGCTTCAACAATTCCCTAGTAATTCTATGATGGTTTTAGTTGAAATTTTTTTATATGAGTTGGGTTTGTTTAGCGAATTTTCAGTATCGTAGAAATATTTCATCTCAATTCTATTCAGAGAACACTACGTGTACTAAACTGACCTCAGTGTAGACATGGGGGGCACGAATCATTTAAGGTTTTCTAAAACCTAATTTTTGTCGTATGCATGAGGCAAAAAATTGCATTCCATGAAATTTGTCATCAGGATTGAGTTTAATATACACGATTTAACTTAAATTACACATTCAAGCCTTTTTTTAATAAGAAAATGACCCCCTGAATTGCAACAAATATTGACATGACGCATGATTCCGTAGTTTGAGAAGAACTTTCGTAAACTTTACAGCAAGTAATTGAAGCATACGATTTTGCCACATTTTTTAAACATTTTTGTAATTTCAATTATAATCTTCTCAGGAACTTTTTATTCGTCTTTTCTTTTGTCCTCTTTTTTACGCGTGCCTTTACAGGCTGCATTTTCTTCTCTACTTTCCAGTAGAGTCAAGAAAATTCCCACTAAGTTTGGTTCTTAATTTCTTAGTTGAAGTTTCGTCAGGCAGCAGGCTATGTTGAGTATGAGAAAGTGAAATTTAAATATATCGAAATTATATAGCAGTGTAGTTCTTCAAGCGATATCGCACTCCAGTTCCGTTCTACATATGCACTCATGTTTCAAAATTAATGTACAACTTGAAATAAGATACTTCAGGAATCTGCTGTTTGTGCTAAGTTTCATAAAGGAATTTAATAGTACTGAAACCAATCTGAATACCGTTGAACATAAAATCCTACTACTTACTACCAAGTGTCTTTCTTTTTCCTGTGCTGCAAGATGGAATCCAACTCGGCTCTTCAAAATTCCCTTCCCAACATATTTCCTGTATCTACCCTATCCCTAGGAGCTTGTAAGGATGTTTCAATTACTAATGGAAACTTGTATAGCAAATCAAAATCCTCAAACCATTCTAAAGGGAGGTTAAATTGTAACGGCCGATTTTGAATGTGAACCACGCCTAAACGTCAAGATTTTTCTGCATTTAATTTGACATTTCTTTATTTCAGACTAACTCAATTTGAACCATGGTAAGATACACAATCGAGCAACGCGTTAAAATTATTCAGGCTTATTATGAACCTAATTTGTGTTTTATTGAAAATAAACATCGGCCCTTCAAATTTAACCACCCTATAGAAACCAAACGAATGGCAGACTTCTTTCAGTTCCTTACTTTTAGTTTGAGAAAATTTGCATGGGATACTTCAAGCATCTTTGCCAAGCCGTAAGGCGTTTACTGAAGTGTCTCATATAATTATCGGAAAAATATAACCTAAAATTGTAAACTGTGGAATACAGATGAAGGCGTCATAGAAAATAAAAAATGAGTCACTATAAGTGGGGTTAGCCTCCCTGAGACAATATACTTCCGTTTGCAGTACCTCTAGTCTTTACCTTAGAGAATCATCTAACAAATAATCCTAAGAAATCTACGTCGCCTTGTGAAATGAAACTCTCCTGGCTCTCAGCTATAATTTGTTGGTTATTCAATGTTTTACGACTACCTCCTGAGTCTTTAACGCTAGAGCGACGAGTGGGTTATTGTTTTCAAAATCCGTCCAAATAACGGAAATGGCATTAAAAATTGCAAATTCATCAAATTTCTCATGTTTTCTTGCTGAATAAATAAATTTGAACGGGGTAAAATATTCTAAGCCGTTAGAATTAACTCTCTTGAAGCTGGTTATGGGGATCTCAAATTTAGCAGTGGGTTATTTTAGCCCATCTCTTCTTCTAGTGTTGATAGACGGGGAAAAATATCTTCGTAAACGTCCCTCAATTCGAAACGCTCTTAATAATTATTTATACGAACCGTACGCCAAAATACTAAACAACAACTTTTAAGTGAATAGTCAATCCAATGACTGAGAAGGTTACTGAAGGCGCGTTGTTAATAAAAACTTCTAGTGTGCTCATAAACTTAATCGAAAACTAGCCAACCAATGAACTCACCATCGTCACGCACACCATTTGAGACAGAACTAGCTGGAAAATTCTTGGGTCATGCACATCATTTGAGACAGAACTGGTTGGAACATTCTTGTGTCATGCACATCATTTGAGACAGAACTAGCGGTGAAATTCTTGCGCCATGAATACGACGCAAGATTGCGCCAGCCGACCACCGTTTAGTGCGCACTACTTAAACGAAAATCAGCTTATCTGCGATTTTCTTGCGCCTCTGGCATTAAGGACTGAGAGAGAATTAGGCTCCGGCGCTTCCGTACATTTTGACTTTCAGTATGCAGCGAGGGATTTGCTTCTGGAAAAGGCCTACAGAGAGGTCCAAAAAAATGTGTTCACTGCTTTTAATTGAACAATTTTGGATCCAAAAAACTTATTCTTACTGATCTCAAACGAAAATACAGCGTAACTATTAAATTAGCCGTCGGTAGGTGACGCTTGCTCGTAATTTGTGGCTATGCGAGGGTTTTTTCTTCTGAAATTATTTAATGATAAACAGTGTACATTTTTTTAACCTCCTGCTACAATTACTTCCTTTAACATACCTTGGCTAGAATGGGGCGTTTTGTACACAGAATATTAGAAGACTTCCTAATTTTAATTTAACACTTACGAGTTCTGCAAAAAAGCTTGTATTCGATAATGATTTCCTACAAGTTTTGCCAATACCCAGAAAAGCTAATTGGTTGTCTCATTTAAATTGTCAGCCGATCATTTGAAAAAAACTTGAAATGATTAACTTATTTTAACACATTTTTCGTCAATCATGGTTAGGTCCTGCCCAATATACGTATATCTATAAGGTTGAGGCAGCACTTGCTGATAAGATTGAGCTGCACTGAGATGCCCTTATTTGCGAAAAATTTATTATGATCACACGCAGGTCCGTAAAAATTTCCACATTCACGTCATGCTTGCCGAAGTGAACGAAGTCAACAGGCTCCTAATTAGAGCCCATTGTTCGTACCTGGATTACTGATCATACGAAGATACTTAGTGAACGTCAAGTAATCATTCATACCTGCGAGTAGGAGTATTATTACTAGGACGAGAATAATATAGTTAATACATTTCGACCTGATATAGTAGGGTGTTCGAGTATTCCAGGGTGTTTCCTTTCGATAAGCTTTTGGTATTCATCATATCAAGCTCAAAGTCTCTTCATTTTAAAGTAAAATTCAACGCCTAATTTAAAAAAAAATTATTTTCTGTATTTTCATAGAAATTTTTGCCCGAAAAGGAATACATGAAAAGTATTCGTGGATGAGCGTTTTTTGGACTATGTGAGTAGAGAGATCCATTTATTTTGGAGCTAAGTTTTCATATAGATGAAATTTCAAGCAGCTGATCCTACACTGGAAGAGGCATACTCTATGGAATATTGCAGAGATTTCAACACTTTCACAAGATTGAATAACACTGTCTGTTTAACTGATAGCTCCCTTAGATCTCGGCACATACAAATGCTGTCAGCTTAACTGATAGCGTCTTTAGAGTCCTTCTTACATCCTTGGCCTTGATCCTATTTGTTGGATGGGAGCAGCTTTAACATCGCATTTCATTCATGGAGCCTCCATAGCGGCAGCATCTCTCAGGGATAATATATGATTTCAGAAGTCTTATTGTTAGAAAACTTTTATCAAATTTCTTGACCGCCCCCTTCATATTCATTCAGATCAAATTTTTCAACGATTTAAATTTGCTCACCTACATGTTTTCCTCTATTTGGGGATGCTACTTGTCAAAATAATTTCCAGAATGAAGTCATATTTTCATTCCACAAATTTCGAAAGACATTGTCATCCATACATCTAATGGTCTCCATGGTCTACAGTCTACACCATATGCTCTGCGGAATGTGTGTGCTTTTTTCGATTTTACACGGCCGTAAATATTTAGGACAAAAATTTTCTGCTTTGCTGTGAGCGTCTGATTCATTATTTTCGTTTCAGGAATCAAATAACAGTAATTCGCATATTTCATTTTTATTGTGAACTGATATACTATTGGCTACAACTGTAAAAATTCACCATTCCTATACTTATTTCTTTCTGGTGCAATATACAATTTGCTGTCAGTTCTTCGATTCCGCGAACGAATGACAAAGATATCTTCTAATCTTACATCTAAACGCCTTCACCGTGGCAAGGTTCCATTCAAGAATTTCTTTCTCAGCTCGTGGTTTCTTTAAAATCCAGATAATTCCCTTGACACTCGTTAAATATTACTTGATAACACCAAGGCACTGCACAGAGCTTTGGTGTAAAGGAAGTCTGGGGAATTTTCTTGGTTCATAGGGCACATAATTCAGCGATGTTAGGCTCATTTAAGAGAGGAAATGAGGTGCGTAAGCGAGACTGGCGTCAATGCTGATGGATGAGAACGCGAGGGTCAACAGGAAATGCTGCAGCGTGGGAAAGAATCTAAGAATTGGACGCCGTACCCAAGAGGGCATCACCGGTCGCCGTCTTGTCGCTGTGTGAGGGGAAGGAATTACTCATAAAGACTGTGTGTGTGTATGTGTGTGTGTGTGGATGTGTAAGCAAACAAGTGACAACATATTTCTCCATCTCAGAGGTGTATCAAACTGCAAAAACTCGCTGGCTGTGTTGCCTTAGGATTTACGAAAATTGAAAAGCCCATCAGCAGCTCTGCGTTGAATGGCTGCTGTGTGTTCACGAGGGGCAATTAAAAAGTTCGCTGATATATGGTCTAAAAAGTTTGTTTTCGAATTAGTATAATTATTTTTCACTAGGTCGTCATCAGCTACACAGAGCTCAAAAGACGCAAGTGCAGAGCTCCTCACTAACCACCGAGGAAGAAGCATTAGCTTTGGGGAGACCTGATGTGGTGTGAATCAAAGCGACTCGTTATGAGCCATAAATTATGTTTTTGAACTTTAGCTCAAACAAGACGATGGTAGACTCGGCGATGGAAGCTCATTTGTTTCTGACCCCACAAGTCCAAACAAAAATTGAATCTCAACGAAAAATTTATGTTATCGGACTCGATATTCTAGAGCAATTTTCTACGACCATTTTGAGACAGGGCAGTGTAGATGCAGTTACTGTGCGAAGCCTGACAGGAGTGAGATGCAGTGTAGATGCAGTTACTGTGCGAAGTCTGGCCGGAGTGAGATGCAGTGTAGATGCAGTTACTGTGCGAAGTCTGGCCGGAGTGAGATACAGTGTAGATGCAGTTACTGTGCGAAGTCATGCATCAGTAAGAGTTAGGCATTCGATAGATTTTAAAGGCAAATTTGAAGTTGGAGCTAATAAACAAGAGAAATACACTCACAAGAAGTATATACATACATAACGTAACTGTGAACTAACGTAACTAAATTGAAGCACTTGTTTTTATATCAAAAACCAAAATCCATGATCGAACATTGCTATTGTGTTGATCATACTGCATTACGAGACTTCACCCAGAACATCTGAGCTAACTTTATTACTGAGAGAAATTCTTGGATTTAAATGGAACCAAATTTGATGCCTTTTGCTGTTGTTAGTGCTGCAAATTAGGGCAAACAAAAAACTTTCCAAGCTACAAAAGGGGCCAGATTTTGGAAAAATTTTGTATGGAAGCATTGAAACTCAAAATTCTGAAAACTAAGATTACTGTTGTTGTAGAAAACCAGTCCCCAACAGCACGCTTGTTTCTGGCTCAACTTGAACTCTCGACTTTACAAATTTAACTTTTCAGGTCACGTCTAAGTGTAACTTGGAAGCATCTTCTACTCCGAGGAAATCCAGTGTTCCTTAACAAGGCCCCGGCGTGGCGTCTTTGTGAGACGAAACTTATATTGAGGTCGTGAAAGTCGGTCAGAGTTTAGCCTAAGTTTGGTCAAGTTCAACTCCGGTGCTCATCCGAGGATGCAGCGCCAGCCACTCATCCGAGGATGCATCTCCAGCTGCTCATCCGAATGATTTGAAGCGATATAAATTGTGCGATTTTGCCTAGTTGAATCATTGACATTTTTCTCCCATTTGGACGTCAGAGCAGGCATAAGTGAGTGAGTGGCTTGCTAGAGCTGAAATGTGCTCTCGTTTCCGATATGCTTTTTCTTTTTTTTTCTTATCTCTATTTTTTGCACATGTTTGATCTTACGTACTCCTGCGTTTGACTTATATCACCACCATTAAAGAATTTTTCCTGAAAAACTATGAAAACCGATCAGCGAAATGGTTCGTGTCAATTGATTCAAAGTGGTTGAGGTAATCACCAAAACTCATGCATCAACCAAAGCAGAATATCTGAAAAGAATAAGCCCAGTCAGGAAAAGAAGCGCTAGCCCTTTTAGGCTGAAGGTCATCGTACGTTCCGCACGAAAACAAAGGCAGAACAGCAGCTGTGAAGGCTCACGGTGTGTGTTGACCGGCTACAACGGGCGAGCTCGGCCAAGTTCGGCATGAAAGTCACACCAAGCTGTGTATAGATGTTCGTGTGGAGCTGAGCAAAGGTACTTACGACCTCGAACTTGGGTCTTAATTCTAAAGAGCTTTAGCAAAGGCCGTGAGTTATGACAGGCACTAGGGGCAGAAGCCTCCAGATGAGGTCGTCGACGCGCAGCTGCCTAAGAATAGAAGTACTGGGAGAAATAGTACAAATTTAACTGAATTAAAATTATAAAACACTGACCAGAACTGAGCTCCAAGCCCATTCTGCGCAGCCATACTTCCAACATAGGAACAAATCCTCAACTCGAGAGGATTGCGTCAGTCAAACCGTAAAAAAATCCATGAATCCGTGAACTTTTAAATAATCCAAGGTACTTTCCTTTTTTTACGAAGCTTTACTTGGATGTGGACTAGAGAAACCGAAGATTAAACATCTGGCGTTCGTTTTTTGCACGCATAACCATGGGAAATGATGGCAAGTGCAAGAGCATGTCTTGATATCAGGGGGCTGTGTGATGAGAATTTAATCTTTCTCAGCAATAATTACGTTATGTGACAAATTTCCCTTTTTTTTATTCTGGGCAAAAATCAAAATTTCCCATTTCTTCATAAGTAAACAGAATTAAAAATGAAACTTTTAATGCTAGAAATTTCCTTTTGAGATAACGTCAATGAATTTCCAAATCGGCTTTTAATGTAACACCAGAAGTAAACATACTACACGTATAATGTATAAATACAGATTCAAAGGAATAATGGCATTTTCTATTGTTTTGCAATGAAAGGAATTAGAGCATAACAATTAATTACCCGGCAGAAATGTTATGTTACGCAATGGTATAGTTTTACAATGCCACTCTTCGAATAACGTAAAATAAAAGAATTTTTGAGATAACTCGTCAAGCGTCTGTGATGAAAGAAACGTCAGAGAGTCGTATTCAACCGTGAGGACGGTTAAGCTTGCAAAAACAATTCATTTCTTGGTTCAGAAATGCACGAGCAAGCAGTTACGCGGCAAAGAGCAATCCCATAAACACACTTTTAAAACACTATTTATTGGAAAAGCTTGATTGAAATATTCACAAATACGCATGTATTTATCAAAGTTTGCTTCCTTGTTCTCGCTCGCCAAAAAAAAAGATAATTCCCTCATTGGACGTTTGGCGTATAATGACGAAGAATTGAGCGTTTTCTCGTTATTGCAAATAAAAATTTATTTTTGACTGTTGTCCTGTCAGTTTTTCCACTTTCACAAATGTTTTTAGCTTAATTCTCAATGTTAAGCTCAGTTCGAATCACTCTGCATCTCATTTTGCATGATTTAATGTGTAAGTTGAACGAATTGCGTGATTGAACTAATTTTCAGAAACAACCATAATTCAAAGAATACTTGCAACTGCTGAGTCATTTTCAAATAAGCTACATTATTCCTGAATTTTTTTGTCAACCCCAATTTTTCCTTATAAAATCTTAACCATCACGAATTACTGATAAAAAAGTCATTATCATCGCCTAAAATAGTTCTCTTATAGGTATTTTTCGACTATTTCCAGGATGTGTGACAAACTTGCACTCATGAAATACACAAGATCTTTCTGAAGAGCACAGGGTACATTTGTCTCCCCTCAATCATCTCGTAATTATTTCCCTGCAAAAAAATTATTTCAATCATGAATGCAAAAAGCAGTAATTACGCCGCGAATTCAAGGCTACGTTGCACTCAAAATACGGTTCCTACGTTCTACTCATTTGAAAAAGCAAACTACATGTGTGACCACTTTTCTAGAAAGTGCACCGTCGGGGGGCATCTCGTGCACATCTTCTCGTGTGTCTACAAGTTAAGGACAT
>VOMN01056092.1:0-24925 GCA_014899125.1 Orchestia grillus
ATCGGAATAAACGATTTTTCTTTCTTTTTCTTTCTTTCTTTCTTATCTAAATCCTCAAGAGCGGGAGAGGGAGACGGACGGATGGACCAACCAAGCAAGCAGGTAACATTGGGCTATTATTATATGTATAGTGCAATAGATTGGATCTCCGGTTTATGGAGGCCAGCACGTGATCCTAACTCTGGTAGTTCAATATATTTTAGCAAATCACAGCGAAGTGCACGCAAACTGAATTCCAGAAGCATGCAGGCGAATTTCTATGGTGTAGGGCATGCTCCTTTCATAAAAAACTAATCTTCACTCATTTCCATACTCATATAATTTTCCATTCACAGCTTGCGTGTGAGTATTCATGCATGTCACTGTTACTTGTCACTGAATAAACAAGAAGAAGTTTCCCTCAAACTAGGCTTCAACGAGTGCACTTCCTCCTGGACACTTCATACTCCACTTCCAGCTGCAACAGCGCATCTGAAGTTGGTTCTGACACTCTAATTGATTAGCATGGGGTAGCGGCGTCTCTTCCTCTTTGAACACAACACTCATGGGAAATCCATCGGCCCCTGCATGCAGGACATACCTTAGCCATGGCTTCGCAGAGCCGGAGACACTAATATTCACGAGATCTGAGTAGCGACTGTCGGGAGGCTGCGGTATCTCCGGCCAGGGAAAGTGCGGTGCTGGCGAATAAAAACTGGGCGTACCGCGTATGTCACAGAAGTCGGAGCCGGGCTTTCTTTACGCTAACTCCTGTTCAAGGAAATGAGTCGAGCTGACCTCGAGCTATATGTATGCAAGCACACCCTTCTGACTGCTGAACCGGTTTTCTTTTCATAATTTTCTTCCTGGACAATTCACTACGTAACGCACAGTTTTTCTCCCAATTCTCTGTGAGGCACGTTGTTTACTCTAACGTATCGTCTGATTTGAGAGAATTTCTCGGTGAAATCGTGAGAATTGAAAATGATAAAGAATTGCGAGTCGTAAATCATACATTTTCACTAACATTCTATCCTATTGGAAAATTTTCAGAAAACATCTGGATAAGGTCAAGATAATACCTGACTAGAAGCAGCTTCTTATTGAAGGTAAATTTATTGAACCGTAGATTTTATTTCAAAAAGTAATTTAATTGAACCATCGCAGCATATGGGTCATACAGTTTAATTAATTCTTAAAGATTTTTCACAACACCGTTTAGTTATGGAATTTTAATTAAAACGATTTATAGAAGAGAACATAACATATACGCTTACAATTGATCGACTTTAAAATGCAATAAAGAACAAACAACATGAAATTAGTACAAAATTGAAATAGGAGTAGGTTGGATACTATAGAAGTTATTATTATACACTACTGTTTTAAATCGTATTTTCTGATAAGCTTGTGTACGTTATTGACACCGTCAGGTAAAGATAACTTCGACCCTCATTGTTTCATTTAACGAACCTATTCCTCTAAAGATCTTCCGGACCATCATTTGCGTAGCAGTCTAACGTTGTGAACAGAAGTGTTCGTAAGAGGTCACGTGCTCCAAAACCTTTGATGTATTAGCGTGCATTTGCTTTCTATTCCTAGGTATCGACGCCCGCCCAACTTTCACTGCGTCTGCCCAGGCCAACCACCACGTGCCTCACCAAGGTGCGCCTAAAGGAGCACGCGAGTCTGTCACAATATCTCACTGTTTGAACATATGGGTTGGCAAGAATAATTCTAGGAAGTTTTGTGGACAAGCGAAACTTATTGCTAGCTATTTAGACGTTTGTTGATGGATATATACGCAAGAAGGTGCGCTGCCTTCAACGATCAAGAACACAATTCTAACTGAGAAATTTGGAGGTAACTCGCTCACAAGTTAGATAAATGCAAGACAAAAACCAGAATGAAGCTCATCGTCTGAAATTTTGTACCTCATCACAGTGTGCGACTTTTTTCAAGAATTTCAGAAATGATTATGAGAGTCATAATTCTCTGACTTGATTGTTCGTTCTCATTACCCGCTGAGTCTTGTAGAAAGTGCTCAGCTGTTGTAATTTCAATTTTAGAGTGTCATTGCGGCTCTTGCATGTTAAAAATTTTACGTTCAAAATGATCCCCAGCGCATGGAACTCCTGCACTCTAATTTTGAGAAATAAATATGAATTTGAAATGGTATTTATAAAACAGTTTGAAAAGTAGCATTGAGAGACACTTTGAACGTCGTCCGAACAATTGGTTCTCTAGCACATAAATTGCCTTCCTGTTGTAGTTGAATTTAAAACTTCGGTTAATGACAGAGTGAGAAGCTGCTCTCGTGTTTCCAATGGCTTTGAAATTATAAGCTTACCAATTATACATGCGAAATGAGTGTTTTTAACAGCTTTAAATGTACGGAAATAGCTCTTTTGCAAATAACTGCTCTCCTGAAAAGTATTTTTGAACAACAGTTAATTCTTAGATCCAACGCATACACATACAGTTAAGTATAAGTTGTTACACAATATTACACCGCTATGAGACGAAAAAATTAATGTTTATACAATGTACATAAAGCAGAATGAACTGATAGAATTCGACCAAAGATATTGTCGCAGTTTAAGAAACACAAGAAGATATGTAACTTTTCCGCCGACTGATCTCAGTAGTAGGAATTCCGCCTGTTAACCCTTGACGGTCTGAAAATACCCGTGATTTCAATATTCAAATTTTCAAAGGATCTTCTGTTTCAATATCGCGGACCGCACCTTGAGCAATCAATTTAAATTGAATAGGACATTCAATTTACTCCTTTAAATGACTGCAGCGCCAAATTGGTTTAAATGTATTTTTGAAAGTACTCGCACATGAACAATATTTTTACAATTTATAACCGAATTTAAACGTGGCAACGACCTCGAGCGAAGCGAGTAGACAAATGGAAAATAAAGAAATTGAAAGGAAAAGGGAAAGTGGCACCGAGAGTGGTACGGGCTGAGGATAATCAGACACGGTCTGAGAGTGGCACGGTCTGAGCACTCGCTTCGCTCGAGAAGATGAACGGGAAAGAAATAAATTCCAAAGAAAAAGGAAAGTAGCACCACGAGTGATACGGTCCAAGGATCCTACACATTTAGGACAGATGAATAGCTACGTGGTGAGAATGCGTGTGAGGATGGAGAGGAATTGCAGAGTGAACTTGAATGGAGTGAAGGTCAGAAGCGAGTAAGGAGTGAAAGTTTGGGGGAGTTGCACGTGGTGGAGTGTGGGGAACGCATGATGAAGGTAGAGGAGAATGTAATTGTGAGGGCAGAGCTTAGCAACGTGGGGGCGTCACGTTAAAGGCCCCTTGATGTGACGTGTGTGGGAGTCGGTGAAAGTATGGGTCTGTTGACATATGAGCAGTTCTCGCAATTTCAGATCTAGTAGNTTACCTTTATTAATTCCAGCACGTTTTATCGTTTAATTTTCGATGCCTTACTACTACTGGCTTGGTGAGGGATGTGAGGAATGTGTGGTTTAAGCTTTCTTCTCCTAGGTAAGTATTCCCTGGTTACGTGATATACCTTGCCCGAGCCGGGATTGAACCATGAACGTCCCGGTCGCGCGGCCATCACGCTAACCAGTACGCCATGGAGCCCACAAGCGAGCATAGAGATGGTAATGCGGTTTGCATCACAACTACATAGTTCAAGTAATAAAGGATATTGAGTAGAAAAATCTTGAAATCATTTAATTTGAACGTGTCATGCTTGAAAGCTTATTCTCAACAAAATCTGGAATCAAAGAAAATCTTCATAAGAATTTGTTCAAATCTGAAAATAAGAATGCGAGGGGTAAAATATAAAGCAAATTAAAATTGCGCAGTAGTTAATGGTTTTCTCTTTTTAAGAGGGAATGTACTCTGCATTTCGTTAAGGGAGGGTTTGAGCGGGTGGATGCACATAGATTATGGTATTCGTAGGTCAAAGTTGAATGAACGGGAGTCTAATGTAGTTGTAGTAGTAGTGGAAGCAGCGCTTCAGTAACTCAGTCTATCTCGCACCGAAAGAGTAGGGACCATTTAGTATGGACTTAGAAGAACGGGGATTCTATGCACAGGGTGTGTTCCCACACAAGATCCCCTGCGCATAGAAACAGCAAGTTAAGAAGGAAGAGCAAGAAAAGACGAATAAGAAATAGCGAAGAAGGAATGAAAACGGAAGGAAGCAAAGTGGGCACGAAAGACAGAAGTCCCAAAGGCCTATCTAAAGCTGAGGTACCCTAGCAGTACTCCCCTGGAGGCGCTAGTCCCCATAGCATAGGATAGGCAAACCTAACTAACCTACTTCTATTGCCTATGGCCTATCTTATGCCCCCTGAGGGGGACGAGAGTCTAATATTTTAAATTTGTCAATATCTATCACCTGATTGCAGGAACCACTTGTACAATGCTGGCAGATGCTAAAATGAAAAGGAGTTCCAATAAATCTATTTCACTATTTGTTCGTTGACTGCGACTGGCCTGCTCTGCAGCCTTCAAGTACAGTGCTTTACGGGCGAAACCCACATGCTGAGATGCGCACAACTAACATTATGAACAAGAAATGACCGTATGCCAGTCGGTAAAAACCCTTAAGAAACGAAAGAAAGCCCCTGTAGTTTGATTGTTAACTCGTGTGAAACGAGTAGAAAACTCTGGATAAAACTTGGTTATAATTTATTTTGAAATCGTTCATTAGATTCTCTGATTGATCTCCAAAGGAAGGTAAAACACCGTGGTAAAATTCGAAACTTTGAAGATTGTTCTTAGGGAGATACGTGTTAGTTAAAAATCTATTTATTATATGCGTGGTACCACATTTCTGGGAAATCACGCATAATTAATCTCGGTATCGCCCGAGGAATAATCTTAAGCCTTTCGATTTTCATTGCTGTGTTGTACCTTTTTTTGAACAGCAATCAGAAAAACTAAAAGAAGATTTACTATGAATTGTACCTAAGTTTTTTTCCAGCGTCTTCCATTCGTTTCGTACTAGTTAATAAGCAAACTATAAGGTATTTTTTTGCATTTCAAAGATGTTTTACCGACTGGCATACGATCCTCCCTTGTTGATAATTTTAGTTGTGCGCATCACAGCATGTGGGTTCCGCCCCCACAGCACCGCACGTCAGGGTTGCAGAGCAGGCCGGGCGCAGTCATCGAACAAATAAATTTATTGGAACTTCATTCTAGCATCCACAAGCATTCTACAAGTGGTTCCTGCGACCAGATGATAGGTAATGATGAATTTAAAATATCAGACCCCAATTAATCTAACTTTAACCTGTGAATACCAAAATCCATGTAGATCCACAAGCTCACACCCTCCCTTGACGGAATGCAGAGTGCGTTCCCATTGAAAATAGTAAGCCATTAACTAATGTGCATTTTAATTTGTTTTTATTTTAGCTCTCAAATTTTTATTTTCAGTTTGAATAAATTATTACGGTCACTTCCTTTGATTCCAGATTTTGTCGAGAATGAACTTTTAAGCTTGAGACGTTCTAATTAAACGATATCAAGATTTCTTCTCTCAATCACCTTTATTTACGAATTTGCTTCACACAAAAAGATATCCCTCATCTAGCCCAATTAATTTTTGGGAAACAACACTGTAAAATAATTGAAATATTTCCCATTTGAGAAGTTAGGTCAACCATTTTGACTCTTGAAAACTACTGCTCTTTAAATTCTGGGTACTGAAACAACGAAGTTCCTTAAATTTTCCACTGAAAACAAAACGGATCAAAGAAAAGATGCAACTTGCTTCACTACCACTCTGAACTCAGAACAGACTCGTCGAACACATATTGCAGATGCTTCAGTTTTAACCCATCAACTCCGAGTGGTAAAGATTTTGCCAAGTTAGGTAGAGCTATTTTCAAGGTTATCAATATTCTAAATGGTATAAATTTATTTCTAGCATCTGGTAACGAATGTGACGAGTAAGGCCCCCGTTACATTTAACTCATTCATATTTCTTTCTAACATTTATTCGAACACACAGGAGCTAAAAACGAAAAATGTTAGTTCTCAGGGAGAACAAAATTCCGACATGAAAGGATTAAACTAGAAATGCCACCGTGAACTGGCGATGGCAGCCACTCGCAGCACACCTTCCCGAGAGGAGGATTAATTCTCCAGGCCCCCGAGTCCCCAAATACGCTCAAGCATCCTCCCCATCAGCGCTCCCTCGCCTAATAGTCAGAATAGGTGCGCCAAGTCGTCCAGATACTTCATATTCTTCCGCACAATTTCGAGTACCCCGGTCCGACCCACACTTGTGTGCAGCCTCGTAGGAATGTAAAGTTCGGCTTTGGAATCTTCCTTTCTCCCCTGGACCGAGCCGGGGACCTCCTGAATGGGAAGTAAGCGCTCTACCTCTTGTGTGACGGAGCCCACTTGATGCATTGCAAGCGCAGTGGGGAGGCCAATGCACCTCGGAGGACTCCAAGCCTCTGGTGTACACTACGAACAAGGAAATGTCGCCCCAGATATGCAATGAATATTGAATGCGCACATCAATAATGCACACACTAAACTGGAGAACTGAAACATTCCAACAAACGAACCTCAAATGAACGCTGTAGTTACTTGACTGACCTTAGAAACTAGGGCTATGATGGGAAACATATCAGCATCTTTCGAAGATCATCCGGTCTGAAATCAATATCCAAACATTCAGAGTAAAATATTTATTAACATAACAGATTATTACAAAAATGACATTAACTTCAGCACAGTTTTCCAACATGCGCACCATGGACGGAACAAATGCATTGCTTAACACCTACGCGTGGTCGTTAACATCTGAAGCCAGAATAAATGTATTATTTATCTTTTAAAAGTGTACGTAAAATATATACCACGTTTAATATTCTCTAGATTTTTTAATGGCTATGAAATGAAGTGTCTCAAGTTCTCATGGTCCATTATTTCTGAACGTAACAATTTCGTGCACTTCAAGTTTACAAGTTGGATCCAAGTTTCAAGATCTAAAATACACGCCGGAAGTAAACTTAGGTATCAGTACACGGACACTGTAAGCTAACCACAATACTTTGTCAGAGCACATTCTGGTGACATATTTGTAACCCAATTTGTCCTCGCAAACTTTACAAGAACTGCAAGACTTCTTCACTCTCTGCACGCCCGAGCTAAGAGTAACACCTTTACGCTGAGTGGATAATGCCCGTCGCACACACCCACGGTTTCCAATCTCAAATTTTAGTTTTAACACGTTGACTCCGATTCTCCACGCAGGTAAAATTATATGCCGACAAATATCTCTACTGTGAATTTAAAAATGAAGGATTTTGGTTTCACAAATTTGGTTACTCTATTAATTTTCTTTCTAATCAGAACTAGCTTATTCGATTGATGAGCACAAATTTGAAGAAACTCAAAAATTTGTATTTATACATGATAGTGCTTTGGCTACATTAGGTTAGGTTAGATGATCGCGTGTACCATATATGGCCCACTTCGGAGTCAACGTGTTAATGTTGATGCACAAAGTAAAATTTGGAGGGTTCAGTCCAATTTGGAAGTACCACGGCTCGAAGTGCAAGTATATATCGCAATAACTTACCAGACGCACCCGTACTACTGGCGCTGGTGATTTTCACAGCTGCGATGACGACGTTCCAAACACGCAAAATTTTTCAAACAATGTCTAGATATTTCACATTTTCAGAATGTAATGCCTTTACCTGAGATCGACTTTCACTTAATGGTGAGCACACACACTTGCCTGTGTCGTCTTCAACGATAAATCACAATTAAAAGAGACAAAAATCTATCGCATTACACGCTTAGTGCCACATATTTTCACGAGTTTGACAAATTTCCTTGAACTTCACAACACTGGTGAATGGTATCAGGGAGATAATTTATTTTTGAGGGTCATTTCTGCTTGACATCCACATACCTAGGGAAAGTTTTGCTATGTTTCGCGCCCAGCTACATTCAAAGTCTCGCGAATTTCTTGCATAGCTACGGAGATATAAGTCAGCGATATTTCTTAAGAAATCTGGAATATCAGCAGCTGTAAATGAGGGCATCTTCCATGGCAAAATTTGAATTTTGAAATAGGAATTCAGAAAATGTACTATGAGCTAAATACCGGGACATGCAGTGAAATACAGCGCCAATTCTTCAAGAAACTCATCCGTAACTTTTAGCAGCTCTTAACAACTATCACACCTCCATACAGCTAAATTACAGCTATATTTGCTATTATGACTACAGGTATTTATTCCGTGTACATTGCGCTAATTATTTAACATATTTTTCAACTAACAAGCCGACCAAACGCACGTCCGAACTTGAAAGAAGCGCCGCCGTAAGGAGGCGGAGAAGAGAAGTCTCGAGTTACCTCACTCGTCGTGGAGTTAACGTTTACATGGAATATGCCAGGAAACAAACGTTTACATGGAATATGCCAGGAAACAAACGTTTACATGGAATATGCCAGGAAACCAAGCAGGGAGCCGAAAAAACTTCAAATGTCATGAAATAAAGTCGTAAAATTCAGAGGAAATATCAAATTGTTTGGTCAGAAAATTTGTTCAGAATACTTCATGAAGTAAGAAAATTACAGGAACGAGTCATAAGGTAACTTCATAATCTTTGTAAAGTAAGTGATGACGTCAAGTCAAATACGTTAAACATGCCATGGAGTGGGAAAATTTAAACAAAATGCGTTACTCGGTCATTTCGAATCAAGTCAAAAACAGGTAGTCCAGACTACACCGTACGTTGTATTCGTTTTTCTGTACGGTATGATTTTTGGTAAAATATTTTAATTTCATGATTCACTGTATGTGCTGTAGACTCGTTAACACATGTTTCGAACATACATGGAACTAAAAATTATGTACTCGAAATATCTTTTCTTGACTAGAGAATACACGTTTCGAATATACTTGGAATCCAACTTTTTCAACAGAAATCAAATGGTGCACAAAAGAAGCACTGAAAATATTGAAGATTACCTGTGGGGTTAATTACCACTGGGGTTTGTGGCCGACTCTTGAACACTTTGACTACGATTCTCCACGCAGGCAAAATTACATGCCGACAAATATCTCTGCTGTGAATTTAAAATTGAAGAATTTTGGTTTCACAAATTTTGTTACCCTATTAATTTTCTTTCTAATTAGAACTAGCTTCTTCGATTGATGAACACGAATTTGATGAAAACTTGAAAATTTGTATTTATACATGATAGTGCTTTGGTTACATTAGGTTAGGTTAGATAATCCTGTATACCATATATGGTCCACTCCGGAGGCAAAGTGTTAAGGGGAGATGGAGAGGAAAAGGCACAAGGAAACCAGCTAGGGGAAATTATAACGTTCCGTAATTTACCTTTCCTCGACTTTTCGTTGAAAAAAATTCTTAAACGACAGAGCGACACGAACTAAGGGATGCTATGGGTAATCACGCACTGCAGCGCTGGAAAGAATATCGTCTAATCGCTTAGGGCTTAATGATACTAAAATACAATATACTATCGGGTACGTGAGATACATGGAGTTGGCTAAACTATTTTATGCAATGCTCAACAGGAGTTTATTTAAAAGACACATCGGTAGGATCAACATAGTTGGAATCTTTTATAGGAAGTTTCGACTGGACCAACATCAAATGAATTTAATGTATTTTATTATAGAATAACGGCTAGTGTCTTTCACAAAAATCCTAACTGTTGAAAACTCGTGCAAAAAAAGCAACAACAGAGCGAATTAACAACTTTCGATGCAGTCTCTGCACGAGGGTTTAGCTCCACTCACACGGGACTGGTGACACACTCGACCCGTACAAAAAACTGCATTCATTGATAACTAATTTGATTGAAGACTTGCACAACGTTGGTCTTCGATTACCTTATAATTAAGCGCCAGTCTGCTAGACGACTTTGCCTGGAGTCGAGCCAGTACGCATTAAGACACCAGGATTGAGAAGGTATCTTCTTGTTCATTTCATCTACTAAAAAACACAGCGTGACTTCTAGAACCTAGGATAGCTCGAAGCTGCCGACGAGATTCTAACTCGGGAAAACTAGGGTTGAAGGCAAGCAGGTTACCAAGGCAGCGGGACCAACCAGCCAAGAAATATTGCGGTCATCTCATGCATTCATCGACACTAGGAGACGTGTTGGTCCATCGAAAGGAAAAACAAAAAGGCTTTTCTTCCGATAAAACAACTATTGCACATTAATGGCAACGCAGTAAGTGACACACGTTACAACAGCGGCAGGGCAATACATCGAAGAAACGAACGAATAGAAAAAGGAAGAAAACGTACGTTCGTAGGCAACGAATTTGAGGAAACTCATGATTCAACACCACAAACGTAATAGAGGAGATGAAAATTAAGAGAAAGTGAATTGCAAACGTAACTCACAGCAAATTGTCGCGAACAGCGTTAATAAATCTGGAGCTATAGCAATAGACGCACCGAGATGACCGAGGTCCGCAAGGCAGACTGCACAGAACTTTAGCCTTCACAAACAGTTTTAACCACCTGACACATCACTTCAACTTTGGACTATCTAACACGACACAGGTCAAGTTATTTCATGGCGAGGATACCTTGAAGACATCAGCACGAGTAGAAATTGAGCGTCGTTGGACAGAGAAGGCGCGGGCTATAACAGCACTTAAAGTATTATAGGGGAGTTCTACATTTTGTTACACGAAAGTCTAGAAAAGGAGTCACAGAGAATTCGGAGCAAGCAGCGCACAAAACACGTCAACAAGTACACGCGGATACTCAGTAAGACACGATAACTTCATAGGCTCACCAAGCTCAGTGCCGCATAAGCGATCGGCAGCCTGGACTATCTCAACATCCAGTCTACATCTGAATATAAAGCATTACACCGTGCTCAGCTTCAGGATGAGGGACAATATACACAGGCCACAAGCATCATCCGCAGCAATATGCCTGACAGGAAACATACTGAACACATCTTACTTGTTATGAAGTGGACGCCATAGGGAACAGGAGGAAGCAATAGGGCCGAGACCGAGCCAAGGAATTGGCTACGAAACAGTCCAGCCGCCCGAGTGAAGAGGCACCATACGGTATTCGAGATTTGACATTTATTTTCTGGCCAAAAAGCGCCCGATATTGATTACTATAAAAAACAGATTTGATGTACACTACCCTGCCAAAAAGTCTCTCGCACCTTGGTAAAGTTTGGATACAATTGGAACAATTTTTACAGGTTTCCTTAAAAATAACTTTGAAGGAAAGGAAAAAGGAAACAATAGTTGCATTCAGTACCATCGGTAGTCAGAACGGCACCTGCTCTTTCCATGTCAACAGGTATGAATGGCCCCGCTGCAAAAAAGCCTACCAACTAAACCTGTGCAAAAAGACAGGTTGGAACAAAACCAAAAAGGTACGTGATAGGTTTGACAAAATACAGGTTATAGATTTGTACCGCGCTGGGAAATCTGCCAGAGAAGTATCTCAATGATGGCCATTGGACGTATGATAGCTCTGTAATAAAAAATTGCTCTGATTGCTCTGTGATGAAAAGATAGTGAAGTGAAGTCGTTCAGTGGTACTAGCGGTAGAGCTGAAATTCTAAATATTGCGACAGGTGTTCTCGGAAGCGATTGGTGAAAGTAAACTGGCGAAGTAGTAGTAGTAATACAAAAGTCACTAGCGCTTCGACGACACGGGTCATGTCGCACCGAATTCACCTAAGTATTTCACCAAAAATATATAATTCATAAGTTTTGCAATGCAAATATTCACACAAGGCACGAAGTCTAACATAGGTTTCATGGTTTTATAACTAATTTATAAATAGTTTCAACACACGACGAAATTGAATTGGTCGTGACTCATATTTCCTACAGCTAATACTCAGAGTGTGAGATACCAATTCTGCTTCAGCGATAAAATGGCAAAAAATTCCATATTGTCGCAACATTGTAGTATTCTAATTGTTTAAATTCTGGTAATATTGCAAAGGGTGTAAATAAATAAGTTGTGCAATGGTTATATAAGTAAGTAAACTGGCGAAAAAATGTTTAGCAGTTGTCTATCATGTTCAATGAAAGTCCCAAGAAAATTTCTTCTCCCACCATGCACCCAGAACTAAAGAAAATGAATTTAAGGAGTTGTGCCACCACCAGAAAACCATTAGTCAGTAAAGCTAGTCAAACGAAACGTATTCAATTTGCTAAAGACCGCAAAGACTGGACTGTCAATCAATGGAAACGCATTCTATGGTCACATGAACCGAGGTTTACTTTGTTCCAGAAAGATAGCAGAGTTAAAGTGAGACGAGAAGCCCATGAAGGTTTGGATCCTTCAAGCATCGCTCCGACAGTACAGGTTTCAGGGGGCGGTGTGATAGTTCAGAGGAGCTTCACATGGTCGGAATAGGGATAGACAATCTTGTACAGTAACAACGGGAAATTTCAGGGTCATTTGAACATTTAAGGGACCATGTACAACCCATCTATGAATTTTTATATCCTAATGGTTCCGGTATTTTCAAGACGACAAAGCTCATATCCACACGAAATGCAAGATTGGTTCAGGGACTACGAGGGATCATTTTCTCATCTGGAATGGTCTCAGTCATGTGGCTTGAACCCTAGCCGGCGACGCATTTGTGACCAAGTTTTGATTTCGACTTGTCATTTGAGTATTTTTGCGCTATCTAGAAAGATCTGGGACCATCTGAAGAGGGAGCAGCGAGCCTCTCAACACTTCCCGCTCCGTTGGAAAATCTTTCTCGCCGTTTTCGTACTTAGGAGAAATGTTCATTTTGATAGTTGGCAAATTTTATAGAATCTATGTCTGATAGAATGAACGGTGTGATCAATGAAAAAGAGGGCCTAATACACTATTAAGCTGGATTGTTTCCATTGTATCCACATTTCTCTGGGGTGCGACAAACTTGACGGCTGGGTAGTGTGCACCGAACCAAACGAACAAGTAGTCCCTTAAATTTTTTCCTTACAAACAGGGGTCCTCATTCAAGATGGTTCAGTAATGAAAAAGTCGTTGACCAAATTGTGCAATCTACGATCTAGTAGGTAGACCTAATTATAATACCAGAGGGACATGTTCGGCAATGTGGTCACGACTTGGAGGAATCATAGAAGCGACAAAACTGCAGTCGATGAAAAAGTCAAATTATAGACTACTTTCACAGCGACATCTTTTTTGTGAACACGCCAGCGCCTTAGCCAAGGCAATGGCCTGCGACTTAAGGTAACGGCTTGCAAGCCAAGGCAACGGAATGCAAGCCAAGGCAACGGAATACAAGCCAAGGCAACGGAATGCAAGCCAAGGCAACGGAATGCAAGCCAAGGCAACGGAATGCAAGCCAAGGCAACGGAATGCAAGCCAAGGCAACGGAATGCAAGTCACGACACCTGCCTGCAAGTCACGACACCTGCCTGCAAGTCACGACACCTGCCTGCAAGTCACGACACCTGCCTGCAAGTCACGACACCTGCCTGCAAGTCACGACACCTGCCTGCAAGTCACGACACCTGCCTGCAAGTCACGACACCTGCCTGCAAGTCACGACACCTGCCTGCAAGTCACGACACCTGCCTGCAAGTCACGACACCTGCCTGCAAGTCACGACACCTGCCTGCAAGTCACGACACCTGCCTGCAAGTCACGACACCTGCCTGCAAGTCACGACACCTGCCTGCAAGTCACGACACCTGCCTGCAAGTCACGACACCTGCCTGCAAGTCACGACACCTGCCTGCAAGTCACGACACCTGCCTGCAAGTCACGACACCTGCCTGCAAGTCACGACACCTGCCTGCAAGTCACGACACCTGCCTGCAAGTCACGACACCTGCCTGCAAGTCAAGACACCTGCCTGCAAGTCAAGACACCTGCCTGCAAGTCAAGACACCTGCCTGCAAGTCAAAACAACAGCTCCGATCACAAGATGGCACAATATCCTCGACAACATACCGACCAAGATAAGTTAGTGCTCGGATCATGCACAAAAAGATGCTTGAGCACGCCACACAATAGGACCGCATCAAATCTAATTTGACCCACATCGCAACCCAAGCATCCAACTTACCCCTCATGCTGCAGTCTCTGGCCGTTCGTGTTCATATTACACATTAGTGAACGATCCAGTGAATCCTCACCATGAGCCTTTCGATGCAGTAATCGCACTAACGATAAATACAGATATTGAATTTCTATTGACTATATTGTTTCATAACAAGAAACAATGAGATACACACAAACTATGAGATCTTCTCTTTAGAGCTGTAATAGTAGCTACTCGCTCTTTTCCGGACATTTGTGCAATTCAAAATTCTCTCACGTTGAATGCAAAGATACACTTCTGAGGAGTACCTCCTTGGTCTGGTTATCAAAGTGGCGAAGAACGAAGAATAGTTCCATACAAGGCATCATTTTCAAAATTCAAAATAGAGCTCTGAAACATGAAATACGCAAGGCACAGTTGCGTATTAGCATTATATTTATACTTTAACTTCTTCTTAAAATAGGTACTTATTGGTCTGCTGGGTGAACGGAGTTACGGTAACAGGTAACTTCAAGTCGAAGGTTTTCAACAACAATGAAAACGCACAAACATCACAACACATACTACGACAAAGACCCACCCATATTCCACCTAAGCTTAACAGCCACGACGACAATAACACAGGCGCTGCATTCCATGTGAAGTCAGGCTGACGATACAAGTGACGCTGAGAACCAAGCCGGGGCCACCACACGCTGAGAACCAAGCCTGACACCCACGCTGAGAACCAAGCCTGACACCCACGCTGAGAACACCACACAGAAGCAAGCGCACAACCAAAGCCTTTAATGCACGCATTTAATTAGGCCAACATGCTCGCGCGTATTTATCGGTGATTTTTCGAGGTTTAACAAACTTTAGTTATTTATATCGCATACAAATCAGACCACTTTCAAGGTAGTCTCCATTGAGACCATTCACGGGACCCGTGAATCCATCCTATGACTCAATCGAGTCTATCCGAGGGTAATGGCTTAGCATCCTTTGCTTGAGAACTCCACAATAAGCGCGGTGTTTGATAGTATCAGCAGCTTGCATGGTCTAAGTAAACGTACGTGTTCGGTAACGAAACACATCTAAAGAAAACATTTCCTAAAACATGCTAAATGCATACCATTGAGGCAAAATAAAGGCTTTGGAATGACTTCGTATCACATACTAAATACAAACAAATAGTGATTAAATCAAGAATTAGGAATGAATTTGTAACGCACACTAAATACTAACAATAAGTGATAGGTTCAAGAATTCGGAATGCACTGAATCCACCTCACTGCCCAAAGCGAGTGGCATTACCACTTCTAACTTCGAGTTCACAACGCTCGAGATCTCCAAGCCCTGAGGTGCACCAATACATCAAGGAAGAGACACGAGCTTAACGTAGCCTTTTTTGGCGTGCGACAGCCGTGCACGGTTCTCATGATCGTGGCTGCCGCACGCACGCCTCGCGCAGCAGTAGACGGAGTAGAGCAGCCGCGGCACGTGGGGCAGCAGCAGCAGCAGCACCATCACCCCCAGCACGCTGCAGTACAGCTCCAGCTGGTGGAAGCGTGACGGCAGCCAGAACACGCCGTACTCCAGCGAGCCTGCGCTGTCTGTTGGTAGGTAACGTGGCAGGTATTGTATAACTTTCATATGGAGTTTTCTCCATAGATCTGGCATATTATCCCAAAAGTGAGAGAAGAACTCGGAATGAACTTATGAATATTAGAGAAATTATTTGAAGGGTAACAGCTACCTTCATGAAAGGATGAAACTTTGAAGAGATATTTGAATAGTGAGAGTGACCATAACGAAAGGATGAATAATTGGGAAAAGCATTCAAAAACCGCACAAAAAATCGTCTAGATCTGAAGTATTATATTATGGCTTCAAAAGTGAGAATGAACGAAAGAAGGATAAGTAAAAAAGCCTGAAAGTCTCTAACATTAAATTTAGACTGGTAATTTAAACCGCCTGAGGTATTTAGGAACAAATACAGCAGGTGCAATAAATATCCAATGCAAGGCCAACAGTTCCATCCAAATAACTCAATTTTCGTTTCCTCAGACCTTAGTCTAGCGTCCCAAAAACTTGGAGCCTTATCAAAGCCTACCTTGGCAAAATTAGGGCAATTTTTGACATGAATTAATTTAAACAAAAGTGTGTTTTCTGGGGTACGACAATGGAATTCATTGTTCCTAATTGCTAGAATTATGGTTTTGCATACATTTGTCCCAGAATGGAATCCATTAGTCCCGAGTAACATCAAGTTACTCGAGGATTCTTCACCTAACAGAATATTATGTTTAGCTGCACGATTCGAAATTTTAGACGGATATGACATGAACCGGTGAATCGTGTCACAAATGATTGACATCGGTATTTTTAGCCTAGATGATATTTTTCAATAGCCTAAACTACTTGTGAGTAACTGAACAATTACTTCTCCCAGGTTTTCAGGTAGTTCTTTAGTTATCGCCATATTGGGATTAAAATTTTGAACGATGACCTAACTCACGTGCAGCTCTCAGACACTGACTGAGGACCGCTGTTGTACGAGGACTAATATTATTTTTCTAAAGGTTACACAGCATCCCTGTCACGTAAATCCCTCTGTGATGTTTGAGACCTATTTATTATTATTTTCAAACTAATTTAGTGGGTGTGTAGGTTACATTTTGAGGAGATAAACTAGGACTTTGTCGACATTACAGCAACACATTACTATTTGTGTATTCTTATACCAATTTAACTTTTAACATCCAGAAATACATAAGATTTTGATTGCTTCGCTGTTGGGTAACTACAGAAAATAAACTTTTGACCATGTACCGGATATTTATTGCACCCACTGTATGTCTTCCATGATCCCGATTTACCGTACCAGCTGTAACAGCTTCAACTTTTAGTACCGCACATCTGAATGATTTTAGGAATGGAAAACATTAGAATTTAATAAGCGCCAGTTAGTCAATTAGGTATTAGCGCCCACCTATGACAGCGAAGCCAAAGCCGTAGGACTTCTTGCCCATCCTGTAGTTGCAGGTTGGCACGAGGATCTCGTGCGTCTCCTCAGTGAAGAGCGAGAAGTTCAGCACTGCACCGGTCTCAGTAAATGGCCAGAAACTAGACGCGTGGCCTTTGGATTTCTCCCCAGAGAAATGGAAGGATTCGTGAAAGTGGCCCGAAAAAATGAGGGACGGCTTTTCAGCAAGAAGTCTCTGGAACACAAGGAAGATAATTTTGAGCTTCACAGTAAAATAACCCTTGTTTTGGATAATGATATGTAAATACATGTAAATCATCACTAAATCAGTCATAAGGTACACTGGAAAATGTATCAGTTCTTTTCAGGAAGCATCCGCTATTGTACTAGCGAGTGGTAACGTGCTAAACCGAAAAACTTTACCATCATTTCCGGTGCGTAAATGATTTTTGCCGATAAAAATCCGCGCAAAATAGCAGGTGAATTTTCTTATCCATCAGCAACGAACAACTGAAAGTTCACGCAAGTGAAAAGCCCTGAGAACTTTAAACGACACTAAATCATCCACATGCCATCTGGCCTCAGTTTTAAAGTCCAGGGGGAAGCTTTATCTTACGACTCGCGGGACAACTGCACTGCGTGGTACATTGTCGTACACTGTGTTGTAGGTACTTATATAGTTACGTGCTGCCAGTAGTGCAGAGCATGACACATTTTATCAAAGGCACGCAAATTTTAAGTAACATCAATGCATAGATTTCAATTTATCTAAGAAATTGAAAACAATTCACATTCATCTATTACCTACATTGTTAGTAAACCAGATAATATTCAACCAGAAACTCTGATAAAATTCCCTTAAGTCTTAGATATATTTTTCACAAATCCATTATATTTCATTTGATGGCAGGATGAATTGTTTTCAGATCAGACATGGGATTTTGGAGAAAGTTTCGTGCCACATACAACTTCCGGTGAACAACACCTCAGAATAATTAAAATTAAAAATTAGATGAGTTCAACAAGACAGCAGGGAATAGTTAGGAGCCACTATGTACACTGCCTCAAACGCAGCGTTAAACTTCCCAGGACGCACTTTCCTGTGGGTGGTGCCGGGCAGCAGGGGCACGTGTGAGATGAGCAGACGGATCACTCCGGGAGGGGGAGCCTCAGCCTGGGTTGTGACCTGGTCCCCTAGGGCATTGCTCACCTGAAAAAGGAATGTGTCAGTAGATATCGATACGTGCACGAGGCCAATGGCTTGCCTTTCTTTAACTATCAGGAGTCGTTATCAGCAGACGAGTGACCTCCAGACAGGAAATGTTGACAGGCGCGTCAACGTAGACCAAGCAGTTGAGTAAAGCTAGCTTAAAGAGCTGGTCGCAGAGCATGGCAGGTATACTGAGCAACGATACGTCTAACATAAGCAGACACAAAACACAATAGAATTTGCTCCGGCCATTAACTCGAAGGCCTTAGAAAGAATGCCTACATGATTTTCAGACTGTATTCTGCCAGACTAATACACTCAAATGAACATATAACAGCTGAGCCTAGAATGAATCTCGTAAATACAGTCATTCCCTATCATTAGAACTATGACACGTGATGTAACATCCGTTTCATCTTCGAAAAAAGCCAGTAAAGAATGAAAGCCAAAATACAAAAGAAATATAATGTTTAATCTAATCTCTTCATCCCAATCAAGCTCACCTAGCTCCACACAAACACCCACAAACTCAATTCAAGTTTTTTAAGACCCATTCACCAATAAATTGATAAGAAACGAGTAATTAAAAAAATGGGTACTTGGGAGAGAGAATATTATATATAATTATCGATACTCAGGTAAAAAGTTAAATTAAGAAGTCAACCTGTATTGGCAATTAAGGCCACCTCACCGCACACCAGCACTCACAGGAACAGCCTGCAAGAACAAATATCGCAGGTCTCTGGGCAGGGGGAACGCACGACGAAATCGTTCGATTTTCGCATTGGTGAGGAGATCTTCCCCTTCGCCTCCCACATCATTGTCACCGGGGAGGTGGATGGTGAGCTGGGGGCATTGGCACAAGATGAGTCAGTGGCATGAGACGACAAGGTGAATGCGGTGGGCTCTTTACTGATGTTCAATGGAGATAGACATAATAAGAGGGTGGCACAATGCAATTACAATATCATAAGGAATGGCAAAAAGTTCATCACTGCGAGCACTAGTCTCCATACAAATGAACAAAGAGAATAATGGATCATACGTTCAAAATTTGTTGATTATATACAATATAATCTGAAGTGCATTCTGTTTAGGCTATTTCAATAAATTGGTTTACACAAGGTGTGAGAGCTATTTGGGCACATGTCGTTTTCAGTTCATTACACACTGGAACCACTAATAATATTATTTATTATTTCAGATAACCCATTTAAAGTAAGATGATAACCCAGGAAAAAAAATACGTAGTCATCATTGCTTGAAGTGTAACTATATGGGTATTAGGAGCTGTTAGGGTCACGTCTTGCCACCTTTCCCTTTTCCACATATTAGGGATAATGCTACTGGATCCATAGATGTTTTTGAAACGGTTGTTAAGCCCCAGATAAATAAATTATCAAATGAAACGCCTTATGTCCTTCAGCAAGACTCTACACCTTCTCACAAAGCCATAGGAGCCCAAAATTGGATCAGAGAATTTTTATGATCTTATGATCCCCCAACTCAACAGATATAAATCCAATGAACTATTAGGTGTTAAGAGTCGTTGAAAGGGAGACTAGTAGACATTCTCATAGTACCATTGCTTCACTGAAGGCCGCTTTTGTCAAGGTGATGTCCAAAATGAAGGACCACTTAATTTCAGCTTGTAAACAGTTTGGAACCAGCATAAAAGAAGTCAGTGAGGCCAAAAGTGGCTTCAGAAAATAACATGAAAAAAGAATATCATCAAGGATATTTGTATAAATTTAATTTTAATATACATGTATTATTTATTCAATATACTAAAAATGTCCCCAATTAGCTCTCACACCCTGTACATGATTTTAACATTCTCGAATTTTAAAGTTCTTATGAGCCTATTTCTGGTAGAAATACAGGATGCTCAATTCCAAAAAGATGCTCTAGTGAATCAAGATGTCATGCAATACATATGCATACTAGGGCTGACTTTCCAGCCCTCAAATGCAGGCACAAAACTGTGACCTTAATAAGTGAACTGGTCAGCTTCTAAATTTTACTGGACTAAATTAGTACACCACAACCACGAAAGTCTGTAAGCCTGTATATTTGCTGGAAACTCAAGACTAAAAAAAAAAAAAGCCAACAGCAGTCACATGTGAGCAGGAAATGACGATGAATTCAGCGCCTGTAGTGACTGACTCTAAAATTCAGAGTGGAAAACAACACCCTTCCAAACACAATAACAAATTACTAACAGTAACAGCAGAAAATACCAACAATAAAAAACTAAAACAAAATTAGAGACTAGGCTTACTCAATGATGAAAATGTTAATTGGAAAGTAATTGGACAAAGTAATACTATGTGTCATGAGTAATGACAGCAAATTGCTTCAGATACGCGAGATCTCAGATACTGGGACAAGGGGAAGTGGCAGGAGAATAAACAGCACGTAACAGTAATAGCTGGCCTAAAGAATGTGGGGAGTAGCAGCTGAGAACAAACCATTAATGCCGCTACAACAACTAATGGTTGCCTTATTTAACAGTGCTCCAGTGAGGCTATGGAAGGTCCAGCTAATGATGAATGTTTTAGATGAAGACGCTACTGAGCAGAAACCCAACACCCCCTACACACTTACCTTGACCGAGTCAGGCACAGCAAAGGCACTGAGGAAATCATTTTTCATCACTTCAAAAGCTGCATCAGACGCAATGCTCCCATCATTCAGTAAGTCTCCAAGAAATATTACCACATCAGGCTTAGCTGTCCTTATAGCGGCCTCAAACCCCTTCTTCATGAAGCTGAAATATTGAGTCATAATTAAAATTCTGTTAGCAGAAAAGAGGCCACTGGACATTAATAGTCATGTTGCAAGAATAATTGTTTTAAGAAGAAATGCAGGAACTTTTCCAGAAATCTAAGCATGCAAAAAATGATGGTAGAAGCAATTCGTTCACATTACAATAAGATGATGAAATTGTTACACATCGAGCACACTATCGTATAATGAAAAAGGAAAATGCTTAGTAAAGTATTTGACACTTGCAAATCCATTAAGTACTGACAAAAAAATTAAAAATTAGGGTTACTTGAAATGCAATTCTTTGCCAAATAGACTACTGATAAAGCAAACTGTCTATATGAAGAGTTAACAACACACAAAATCAAATTTGGTTAGATCATGTTACATGATGTACTTCATTTTTCAGACGACATTTCTGGAAGCCTCCAGGAATCTGCCCATTTCATTTTCCAGCGTCAAGCATACCTAACTAATTGATTTTGGTACGAAAAACTGGTTTCCTCGGTTTAGTGTACGACTACATTACAGAACTTCCATGATGTATTTCAATATATGTCTCTGGCCACAAAAATATGGGTATACCTACAATAACGCTGAGAAATGTCACTCAAATAAATACCCCGCTACAAAATGGAGCTCTGACGATACTAAAGATACATGCTAAGTGACAAAATTGATTACAACCACAAGGTTGTAACCAGGATAAACCAAACGGTCGCAATGCCACACCGCCTACACCTCGACGACATAAGCTCATCAGGAAAGCAACAGTACAAGCATAAAGAACAGTCCTCAGAGTCAAACCGTGCACAAGAAAGAAAATAAACCAAACATTTTAGAAAGTAACAATATGAAAATCAAAATCAACCGTCAGAGACAGGCACTGAACAAAAGTGACAAAAAAACACCAAACGAATCGGTTGAGAGAAACGATAAGCCCGGCTTGGGCTAGCAAACTGAGAGCAAACATGCTGACCAAAAATCGAACACCTGAAAACCTTAGTTGACAATGTACGTAGTATTCTACCCAAAATGTAGGAAGAGGTGCAACCTATTGCATCGACCTTTTTACACAACATCATAGCCATGATCTAAATGGGCGACACCAAGGGAAGTTTCCGTCAATGGAGACGGGTACCATTATGTTGGCAAACCTTCTTCCAGTAAGAGAGGTGATGGCTCCATAATTTACATAAATCAAAATCAACAACTACAATTCAAAACGAAACGAACAACCCAAAGAATTGAGCCATTTCATTTCATAATCTACAAAAGACCAGGTACAACCATCAAAGTTGTACTCAATTATGGAAACCCCGTCAGTAGAGCAGCTGTTGTTAAACTTTATGATTTACCTGACGATTTTCTAAGTACTCCTAATGAAAGCGTAATGGTGGGAGACTTCAATCTTCCCACATGGACTGTAATTCCTGACAAAGTCGAGCACTCGTAAATGAGCTAATTGATCTACTTACACAAATTCCCAGAAACAGTACGTCCTCGAGCCCACAAGGCAGAATAATATCCTAGATCTCATCTCACAACCCCCGATCTACAAATGGGAGGCATGGTGTTTATGGACAAAACGAGCGACCATCACATGATTGATTTTACGCTTTTGGTTTATGGCTCTAGCAATTAGAAGCAACGTGAAGTCATCCTAGACTACTCTCGAGCAAACTTCTACCTAATGAAAGAGGAGTTTAGAAGACTTGATTTTGGAATTGATGGGGGAAAAATATGCTCAAGAATTTTACGCAATACTAAAATAAAAAATCATAATAGACTTCCAAAAAACACGTCCCCAACTAAAGGATTGAAACAAGTCATAGGATTTCTTTGGTTTTTGTAAGATATTAAGCACCTCATAAATGACAGACAACAGTCACAGCATATTTGAAAAAAAACAGAAGATCATTGTCTAGAACAATTTGTTCATGTAAGGTCGTGAAACGAATGGAAAAGATTTCAAAATTAAACAGGAAATCACAAATGCAGCGCAAGAAAAATCCATCCAAAGAGCTCCTACAAATATGTCAACGAGAGGAAACTGAAAAGAGACACTCTTGGACCATTAATCGACCTTGATGGTTCAATCCAAACATATATAAAAAGTAAAGACAAAATCCTAATTGCCAACTTCACATCAGTGTTCACACAAAAAGTTTTTGACTAATTCCTACACCCATACTTTAGACATCCCAAAAACCCTGCCAGACGACATATTCACGGTGGAAGAGGTAGAATAACAGCTCAGCCTCATAAACCCTTACAAATCGACCGGACCAGATGGCTTAGGTCATCGAATATTGAAAGAAACTGGTGAAGTAAGAAGCAAATCCCTTTTGAACGTCTTCAATCGATTACTCATAACTAGAATAGTTTTGCAGGATTGGAGGCAAGCGAATGGCAATACCATTTTCAAGAAAGGGTACAAACAAGCTCCCATCCACTATCGGCCAATTTGCCTAACCTTAGTCATCAGTTGAACAATGTAAAGATTATTATAAGTACGGATTATCAGATATCTACAAACTCATAACCTGATGACTGACACCCAATATAGATCCAGAGAAAAAGGCAGCTGCTGCACAAATCTTCTTGACTTTTTTGAAGAAGTCAACGGTGTTTACGAGAGCACAAGCGCTTTACACACCTCATATGAACTTACTTGAAAGTCAATGTGTGAACCTAATATACTTCGAATCTCAAAAAACCTTTGATAAGGCTTCCCATTAGAGGCTCATGGTCAAAATTAAAACAGATGGTATACAATGAAAGTATGCTCTTTGATATGACACAGGTTCACCGGTCGCACTCAACGAGTAACGATTCATGAACAACATAGCAAGTGGGCAGTAAAGTCAGGAGTCCCTCAAGGAAGCATCCCTGGACCACTTCCCTTCATCATCTACAGCAATGATCTTGACATCGATATTATCAGAAAAATCAAGCTTGTAAACGACACAAAACTCTTCTCAAAGGCATTGATTCAATGGGACAAAATAACCATCCAAGCGGACCTCAATCACTAACTCTGATGGACTCAGACCTGGCAAATGAGCTTCAATATTGATATATGTTCACTGATGCACATTGGAACCATTAAAAATTTTCCCATAACTCAATGAGCAAAAGAACTATCAGGGGAGTAGAAGAACAAAAAGATCTTGGCCAGCACTAACACCAAAAACCTCAAGCATAAGCAAAACAATAGTTTAGTAAAAAGATCCCAGAATTGAAAAACATCCATTTTCTCATACTGAAAGAAGCATTCTGATATCTGCTGTGAAACTCTATCTGTGAGTGTGATTGCTTTATTTTTGAATGTCTCCTTTTTCTCGTCTGAAGAAGTGAAGTGATCAGTGGGGGTGACAGTGGTCACAGACTCCCCATGATAGTTATACTAAATATTCTTTGATCTGCCCTGCCCTTCTCTTCTATGTCCAATAGTCTGCCTGTAGATGATTCATGCCGGATGGCTCAGAATTAGGGTGGGTAGAAGCCCAAGAATAGGCCACATGGCTTATTTCTGTCGTCACATTCTCCTCTATTCCAATAAAACTAGTAGACATGCCCTGCCAAAAAATGATCTTAAATTCTTAAGATGCCCTCCCATTGGTAACTCTGACAAGAAATAACGTTATTTTCGGTATCACTGAAACGGACTGCATCATTTGACAGTCTCACTATTAGTTTAGGAATACGGACCTGGTCATATTCTATCTAAATCTTCAAGAGCATGACAAAGAGACGGACCAACCG
Organism: Orchestia grillus; assembly: GCA_014899125.1. Taxonomy (NCBI): domain Eukaryota; kingdom Metazoa; phylum Arthropoda; class Malacostraca; order Amphipoda; family Talitridae; genus Orchestia; species Orchestia grillus. Next base: position 24,761 of record VOMN01056092.1, read on the forward strand.
ACCAAGCAACACTGGGCTATTATTAAACGGTGGTATAACTTTGGAAAAATAGTTCTTGTACCCTATTCCATGCCATTTTCACAATAAATATCCAACAATAATGAACTAAGAGCACATTACCTATTAAGCCCTGCGACCCCCCCTCGAGAGTTCCTTAAAGTGCGC
>VOMN01056107.1:0-22317 GCA_014899125.1 Orchestia grillus
TTTTTTTTAAAGGTCCTCCCGATAATACGTAAGCACCGAATTATGTAAGAAATCAGACTTCAAATTTCTTCGTTAATTTACTCATGTAAATTAAAATAAACACCAAGAAAATATCTAACAGGATATTACATAGAATATAGTAATCCATTTGAACGATTCCTAGGTATCGACTAAGACTAAGATTTCAGCTAAGAAAATTGGGCATCGTATTTTACAGAAATATCCATGTAGGGATTAATCAGGTAGTTAAAACAACAATTTAATAATAATAATCTTACAGCAAAGTTGGGCCGATACAGGGCCCGTGAAAGCTAGTTTGATCATACATAAAGAAAATAAATGACTTTTCCCAGGCTTTTCCAATCTTGTTTGAGTTATAAGGAGAGTAAAACCAAGTCAGATCAGAAACGGAGTTTAAATTCTAGTTCGAACATTAGTAAAATCTTATTTAGGTAACTCTGTCATTGAGTTGTCCACAAATTTGGAAACACTAAGGCTACCATCCATTTAACCTTATTAGCTTGAGCTGGGTTGTGCACGATAAAACCGAGCTCATGTTGTCGACCGTCCAACGAGAAATTTCTCAGGCAATTCGGCTTGCATTAAACTTTAGATGACATGTCTGACATACGCAATCATGACATACGCAATCATGTCTGACACCCAAGGTTGATGCCGTATTTTTTCAGTTGGATGTATAAATGCTTTTATTATGGTACGTGAATCAACGTTTTCACGAAAAGAATTTCGTCTGATATGAAGAACTGTATCCCCTTAGTCACTTCAAAGGCAATTCAGAGTCCCAACATGAACATCGGAAAACTTGCAATTAAAAATTCGTTCCTTGGGCCTTACAAAGTGAATAGCATGAAAGCAGACTTAATAACTGAAAAGTCAGTTTTAACTGATTTTTCTGTTAACTACTAGAGCCATCTAGAAATTCATTGTATATCACTACCATGATCGCTAATGCAGGGATGGTCACCTTGGAGCAAAGACGCTGCTGTATAAGCGATCCCTTGCAGGGTACAAACTTTAGTGTTGTCAGCATTACGAGATGTAGGTGGTAATGGAAAAGATGCATAACGGCAATCCTATAAATTTAAACATCTAAAAAACTCTCGAAAGGGCTTTACTGGCTTCGTGATGAGTTGCACATTTATCCAAAATTCCGTGAATGTCAGAAAATATTTACCTACTTTGCCAGAAACCAGTCTCTGAAGGTTGTCGACAGTGCAAGACTCTATCAGTACAAATCGAGCTGTGCATTAATAACAAACTTAATACCCAACATCACTCGACTTTCAGTCACATCCCAAGTCGGGTAGGGATTGAATATCTTTAGATAAGAACGATCTAAGGTACATATCACATGACAACTGCCTCAGAGTAAAATTTGTCAGGTAAGTCGCAAGGTAATACAACTATTATAATATCGCAGTTGTAAAATCATCAAAATGACAACGGGATGTGGAAACATTGTTTTCCAAAATTCTTTAATTCAAATATGGGTTTTCGAATGAGAGGTACTCTTGAAAAATGGCATAAATGTATGGATGGTTCATAGAACGTTCTTGAATGCAGCACAAAATATGTTGCCTGAAACTGAGAAGTCAAAATTTTGGAAACGTTTCTAGAACGTCGAAAGGATCTAAGCTGGCGAAAAGATTAATACTTTTGAATAGATATTCGTTCTATTGCATTTGAATCATTAGTGTGTGTGTTTGGTATCAATTGTAAAACAATATTTTAATGTCGGGGCCAACTGCGCACTCATGTCTATTGCTGAAGGTCGGAGAGTGTGAAGAGAGATTGCCTTGCGTTGCACAAAGCGAGAGCAGGTTTCGTTCCGAGAAGAGACTTCCCAGAACGCATAACAACTCTTACGGTCATCAGAGCCACCACATAGAAAGAATATTTTTTAACTGAGAGAATGTTGAACGGATTGTAGTTAAGGCGAAATTAATCCTCTAAAGTCTCCATTATATGGTCATAAATTAAGTTCTTCTTAAAACCAAACAGACGTGCGAGCACTCAGTCTGTTAAGTATAGATAGGGCTGACTAGTGATAAAGAGGTTGAACGAAAGAACACTACACTTACATAATAACATCAGATAGTGCAGAGAGGAGAAGGGCAATTCTTTATTTTTTTTTACAAGTTGAAAATTGAATTCAAAAAGCCTACGTAAAACTGCTGTCATGTGCTATTCAAAGATTACTTCACAAGTCTTTGGCACTCGCTCAGAATTTCTTAAACAATCCCAGCGAAAACTTTGCTCGGCGCTGATCTGAGCGTAGAAGAATCTAAACTCGACCTTGACTCGCATGTGGCGGTAACAGTTCAAGTCTGCTAGTTGATAGGGGTACGCAATTTAACAGAATTCGTTGCAATGATAGCAGTGGACGTTGAGATAACCGGGTAGTTGTACAGGTCCCCAGCACAGTAGTGTGCGTGCATCAGAACATGTCAGGGACAGCCACAGAAGCTCGGCTGCATGAGACAACTCGCGTTGCCACGACCTCGTGACCTTGATTTCGGCCAAAAGAGAGCCCACTCCTGCTGCCGACCGTCGACCCTCCCCCTCTTTATAAAACGGACGGTGCAAAGTATGGATGCTTTGTCTTCCACCTCCAGCTGCATGCAGTAAGCTCTGTAATTAAGTGTCGGGCCAATTCCCACCAACACGTCCCTCGGTACGCGTGGTGACAAAAATTTCCCGTCTGAAACGATGGTGTATGTTGTAGAATTTTCCAACGCATCAAACAAAAAATTCACAACCAAAGTAATGCTGTTTATACCGTACAAAATAAAAGCTTTTAAGGTACGTAAAACCTTTCGCAGATTTGGAACAACTCGAGCATGTTACTATGTGTGTGTGTGTCAGTAACTACTTTGTAACCGCAATCAAACTTCTTTAGAGACACGAGTAAAGAATAGTAAGTGGACTATATAAAACACATGCCTCAAAATCGAGTTCATAAAATGTTAGAGAACGAATCAAGTCTGTCAAAAGGGACAACAGATTTTGCATCGTCTTTGTGTCATTTTTTCTGCAGGTAAAGCGTCGTGTTGCCGTGAATGCCAATCGCAAGGAACTTGCACGGCATATCGATGTAGGAAATGCAAGGCGACTCGGGCATCAAAGTCATTGATAAAATTCTCTCTAGAAAGCTTTTTTGAAAACAATTTGAGCTGATGATTTGATTCCAAGTGGCATAGTATTGGCTACTCTCACAAAATGCTAAATATTGCTCCCACATTTGCTTTGGCTCTTCAAAACGAAACAAGAAACTTAGTCAATACATAATCGTTCACAAAATACCCTTAACGAAGTTATTAAAACGATAGACTTGTAAAGGCAGTGACAAAATATCCATTAGTCCTTTACCTAATCAATGATTTAGAAGCAACTGCAAATTAGTGGCATGCAGTCGTCATGCCCCCTGTGCTCTCTTTAGGCTCCGCCCACTCGCCTGTGCCCCAGAAAACCCCCATGTTTGGGGTCAAGTTCCCCCACAACGCGGTCAACAATCTTTCAAGGTTACACGAGCCCCTCTGCCCTCCCCATTGTCCTGCTCCCACCCTTTTCTCTCCCATGCATCTATGAATGCCCGTTCCCTTCTCTCGAGCATTCCATTTAAAAATGAGCTGAAGGCAGCGCTTTGCACGCAAAACGCCCACATACTAGCCAATAACCCAAGTTTCAATCTCTGACACGTAGAGGCGTTGGGAAGTTAGGTAACCAACGTCGTGCAGCGTGAGATAGGGTAGCTGATGTGCTGTCTTCTCACAACGCGTCGATAAGAGGAGACATGCAGTCTCATTCCACGTAAATGACCTAATGACTCAGTTGCTGCTACCCTACAACTGCACCGGCGAAGCATCAGGTTGAAGCAATATTACCTGGGTTGAAACAGAATAGCTAGAGAAAATTCTTGTGTTCGAGTTCGGGGTCGAAACGAAAAAGATACCACAAGTTAGATAAACTGAGATCACACAATGCGTCGAACTCCAATTGAATTCATAGGGTCGAAAGTGTTAGATGTGTGAAACCCTTACCACAGAAAACCATTTCGAGATTAGCGTGCGGGAGCTGCGTCAGTGTGTTTTTGTCGTGGCTAATGTCAAGAAACGCTTCCTAAAGTTATTTGAGCAGCCAGTAAGAAGCTGCTCGGACGTGTCAAGAAGAAACCAAAGCAAGCAAGTGTAGGCAGCAACGCATCAAAGAGATGATCGTATCCTGTGGCCTTGAGTTCACATCGCGGCCTGGCACGGCATTATAATGCGACTGCACTGAGCGTGCCCAAACAAAAGAAGAGGCGTTCACAGCAAGGTCACGGTGCAGTGGATGTTTTACTTGAAGCACAGCTTGCCACTTTACCAAGATGGTGACTTGGTTCTGCAAGGCTAAGAGGAGTAAGTGACCAAGCCCTCAGCAGACAGCGAGCTCGGCTATTGTGAGCTAACGGTTTCCTGATCATCTCCAGCGATGGCGAACCTCGAGCGAACTGTGATGCGTTTCCGGGTGTCTCAGACGGGCGCATTTCATGAGATGGGCTTGACAAGTCATTACGATAGCATTGTTTGACGTATCGTTTTGTGAAAGCCCCACGGAGGAAACGCTGATGTATAGATTTAATATGCAACGTTTCTTTGGAAATAGTGTGCTTTTATTTCTAATAATATATGACATTTAACGTTTAAAACTTTGTGCGTAATCTTTACGATAAAAAATTGCACTTGTGACCCAAGATTAGATTTATTACATTAAAAAAGGAACCTCCGTTCTCTTGGTATTTCAAATAGGTGCAATTGTTGAAAAACATCGAGAAGATGCTAATCATTACCAAGTACGCAAATATAACATGTCGAATAAATTTCTCTTCATATGACCTTCGCTTGGAGACTTTGGCACCCACAAGAGTGGGGGACTGTTGTGCAGTGGGGCCATTTACCTTAACACAGCTCCTATTTACGCGTCCAAAGTATTACTCAATGCCACATTTACCTTAACACAGCTCCGATTTCCTCTTCCAAAGTATTACCCAATGCCCTTATCATCAAAGTGGTCATTAGAGCTTTTAAAAATTGTCAAAAGTTTAGGGAAAATCTTGAACATTCTCAAATTCTCCACGCATAAGCTAGAAATCAATAAGAGGACGTCCTGTAGGATTTATTTTGTTCTCAATTTGAAATATAAAAAGAGACATATGTGAGTATAGAAATGTGGGAGTTGAAATTTATTGCAAGAAAAATAAACAAAGCCAGACGCCCTGTCATCTCAATTACCGGTCTGAAGATGAGCACCCGACTTATTTTTAACCCGAGAGCCACATCTCATTTGCCGCATGGATCGTAAATCATTAAACAACTCTGCAAGTAGGAATAATAACATTTGACAACATTGCTACAAAACGAAGCATAATCCTAGTGCTCAGTAAGTACTTAGAATAAAATAAGATCGATAGCAATCCCTGGAGTGGAGTTAGCGATGCAGGGCGTGTGTGCATGCGCTAGAATAGCAGTACGGACCCCCAGGAAGGGTACGGGTAGAGCAGGCGGCACCCGCTCTTCCCTCTCTCGTCTATTTGAGAACTTCTGTTGCTATGGCTCACGCTTCTTGCTGTACTGAGTCTGATGTCGAACGCATGCAGTTTTGTGTGAACTACGCTTGCACCAGGCTTTTACTCAAACTTAACAAGCCTCCATCAATGAATATTCCATCAAACTCCGCAATAGCAAGGGCCTGGCTTCTTAATGAGCGACGAAGTAAAATTGATTTTTAGAAAAAATCTCTTGCGCTTCCACGTGTCAATAAAGTCGTTTTGAAATGTGAGGAGGTTCTATATGTTCAAAATTTTTTTCTACTTTTTACATAAATTAAAGAACTGGAGATCACTCCGAGTTCCAAGTTATAAGAATTCGAATTAATTCCGTCCCTGAACACTCGTCACGTGCAGAGTAGGCCTATAAAACCAAGTCCATATTATGCAGCATGGAAATCGAACGTCCAAGTATTGCTGAGTCTAATTGGGGATGTATCTCATTTTTATCATCGGAAATGTAATCAGAGTTAAGTATCGGAAATGACTTCGTTCAAGCTATCAAGCTGAATTTTGCGCACTTATGACAAGCGCACACATGTAGAATTCTTCAGAGAAATCAGAAGTGTACGATTTCAGGGGAATAAAAATAGAGCGTGCCACAGGTGCAAAGAAACATCCTTGTTGAACTCGGAAACTGCACCCTAACGTTGAGGTGAGGCTTAGTTCAGAGACAAGTTTACCCTAAACTATAGTTCTATTCTAGGAATGCCGGGAAATCGTAAAAAAGTATAGTCTAATTTTTATTCTTGGAATTCCCAAAAATTGAAAAACGGAAAAGTGAGCAAAACATGACATATCAGCGTCTTTCTATAATTAGTCTTGAGTCTTTAACAGGATTTTTAATAATAATAATTTTTTTCTGGTCACGCACCAACAAATTTTTTCTAACAAATGATATAATTAGTAATTAATAATAAAAGTTCAGGCAAATAATTTTAAGTCCTCAAACCGCTGAGGCTCAAATTAACATGTAAAATATCTACTACAAACTTGTAAATCCATAAAATATCAGCCAACTCAATGGCTGTCTTACCAAGAGCTAAATAATTTGTATTTTTATAAATAATCAATGCTTCAATTTAAATAAAACTTCATACGGCGCTTGCGTTAGAGCATTGAAAGATAAATCATAAAAGTCAAGCTGTATCTTTAATATCAAAGTTAATCTAAGTTTCGTAATTTATTTAGACGAAAAGAAGCATTTAAACGTCTAAAAGCTCTTCAAAACGAGCGATTGCTTTCGACATAAACGTTTAGAATGATCAATCGATGCAACACTACTCGTTATTGAGAATGAGCGAGCAGCCTCACAGAGGAATTCCAATTCAATTGATGAGGAAAACTTTTCGAAATCTAAAAGATGAAAATGAGGCAGAAACGTACTTACTGCATGAAATGAAATCCAACAGTTGTTTGAAGATAGATGTATAATTAAGATTCATCGACCTTTTAAGCAGTACGATTTTCATGCTAAGATAGGGGATTGCTGTGGAGAAATCCATCATGCAACAATGAAGCAAGTAGACTTGACAGAACCAGCTATAAGAGTCGAGTCAAGCATGACCTTCAAGATCGTGAGTGCTTCCTTTTGCTCTCCACTGCGTCAAGCCCAATGAATCATCTCTTGATCTCCAACGTAGCAAATACAAAATGAAACCCGAACTGCAGCATACCTGCATGTAAACCTAATTATTATGTTAATGAGATACTGACGAGTAGTTGTATAGCTATGGAATATATTCTCATAGCCTGTGATGAACAACACGCGACCAACGTAATTAAGGGTATGAGAATGTGTATTCAGATTCGCTTGTTTGACTAGACTGGAAAATACATAAGGAATAAAAAGTATGTAACAATGAAAGGCGTTATGGAAGGGTATGAGTCATTTTGTACACTGGCAGAATTTCTCCTTACTCTACTCTGCTGTAAATATTGAAGAAATGGTGTCATTTAGCTTTTGGAAAAGAGACCGTTGTTCAATCATGAACTCGCACCAAACAATGCCTTTTTTGACGGTCTACTTGAGGAGACTGTTCCCAACGGGCATTCTTCATGGCATCAGGTTTATAAAAAACAAGATTTTGTAAGAACGTTGTCTGTGAATGTAATGCACGAAATACATAAGATCTAGTTATAATAAAACATTACCCACAGCCTAAACTGTTGTGAATCTTAATTAAATTCTATAGTTTTTGTCATTACTGCACACACACTAGTGTAATGTATTTTTACTACTCAAACTGAAGAGAAATCTTCCTTCAACAAAAGTTTTCTTCAAGTCCATTGCAGGCTTTAAATTTGAGTACTAACTTTTCTTCTTAAATTTAAAGGGTGCAAAATTTCGAGAAGGCACTGGGGAAACAATAAATTCCCAGTGCAGTCCGTAACTCTGGTCATTTCGTCGCGTGTGTCTCGATCAGTGAACGCTGAGGACAGGAGAGTTCACGAGAATTCACTCAGGTAAATTTCAAGGCACGTCGCGTTGAAGGGTTTGAAAAACATGGTGAGGAAGTCTCAAAGCTCATTGAATTATCATTAAAATTTTGTTAAATTTGAACGCTTTTAATTTGACTTTTAATTTGAACGCTTGATGTTGAGGAGCACTTCAATGATAGATTAAATGTAAATTTCGTAACTATTTTTCAAATATTAAATATTTTAATGGAGATTTGATAATTCTACAAGCAATGAAAGCATGCGTGAGAAGCACACGCTCTCGTCTCACGGGCGACCAACTAACGTGACATTGTAAAAAACAGGTAAATTTTCAAGATTATTCACACGTAAGCATGAAAGCTGGTATACATACATATATCAGCACATCCATGCAAGCCTACCTGCTACAACGCAAACAGAAAAGGCAGCTGCTGCTCTGGATTGATTCACACTACAGTATAAATGTTGAGATTTGCAGCGCAGGTTGCATGGATAAGGAAGTGTTCCACGACGTATTGTACAGGACCAAAAGTGGCACCCGCGTGCCCAAAAGTAAGGTACCCTCACTGATATCGGTAGCACTGATACGTTAACAAATGCTTAGGACACAATGTTGCGAAAGGGTACCTTACTTTTGAGCCAACCTACAGTTCCAGAAGTGACAACGCGGTGGCAGCCACCAGCAACAATTCCGGATGGTTCAGAAGCGCACCAGATGCGGCCACGGTTACTCCAAAGCTTTGCCTACGGTTCTGTAGAAGATTTTTCTTTGTAATTATTCCAGAAAACTCCAGTGACGACGGATGTTGTTGTTGTTATAAATAAAAATCAGTTCAGTATAATTGTTTAAATTCATTTATAGTCATTTGCTTAGTTATCGCACTGTCTAGCGAAATACTCGTATGTTTTGCATACACTTTGGAAACCTGTACAAACAAAGTAGAATAATGTCAATAAATGTGATTGAATGATAGTGAAATGCACGTGTTTGGGCTGATAAAATGATCTTGTTTTCACAAGAAGCCTAAAGGATGTTAGAAAAATGATACGAAAAAACTAAGCATCTTATTTTAGCTCACCGTTTGTTTGCACATTCGTATAAGAAATTGCAGCTTGTACACGATGAGGATCGTGAACGGTTTGGGCAAGTACTCTGAACGGGTGCCTTCAAAATCAAAGTAACTAAGAAGACCAGAACAAAACGTTTAACTTGGAGATCACGAAACGCATTGAAGTGAATGACAACATGATAAGAAAACATAAGTTCATATTCCTCTCTGCAATCCAGCTTTGGATGAGTAGAGGTTTAGCAGCAGTACCTGTTGGAGGGAGCAGCGAAAGAGGGCTGCTGGAACCCCGAGAACGCGCAAAAGAGAAGCAGGCGAGGAGGAGCTGCGAGCTTGTCAAGGTCAGCAGGTCTTTCAACTCCGAGAGGCGCAATTCGCTCTCTCTGGAGCCACGGGGGCAGCTCGCTGCCGTCCATCCAAGGTCTATGGTATCATCTTTTTCTCCCTTTTCGATCAATAGAAACCGTCACTAACGCATTCAGTTGTATCACCGTATTCCACCTCGCATCAAATCGATTCCATAAACTTTGCACTTTAACTGGAAATGATTGTTTATAATTTTCTTCTTATTTCTGTAACGCTTCATGCTAATTCCACAGGTTAGATTACTCAAGCCGCAAGTGTTTGTATTTACAGACTTTTACTGTAAACACTGGAAATGCGATTCTTCTTTACCTAGGAACGAAATATATTAGCATGAGTCATCGTTTGCTACCTGTATTCTATGGTTCTGTGTTGTAACAACATTAGGTTATCATTCTTCTCTATGAAAAATCTATCAAAAACAGACACGTTTTCCTATTTTCGCTACTTTTAATTGAAAGTATTACAGATTCTATCGCTAAACCTAATTCCGAATGAAGTATTGAATTGAGCTCTAGTACACACCTCTCAATATTTAGAATCAACAGTTAAATATATCTAAAGCTGTACTGGGTTAAGATTCTACAAGTTAGTCGGAACATGATCGAAAACAGAAAACTTTAAACAGCAGTTGACATGACTTAATTAATGCCACAACATTCTACGTGGATGATCGGAGCGGAAAAACGAAAAAAAGAAAGTTAGCTCAAACTTTCGAAGCCTGTACATTTAATTTTAAAAAGCTTTAGTGTTCGACAATTTTTTTTTCGGCAGAGATTAAATTAAACTGAATACATCACTTTTCTCTCAAACAGCTGAGAAAACTTACGTTGAACATATTTTCCACTCACCTCAAATAAAAACTCATGAATGAAAGATTGCACAATTATTTTACTACAGTACCAAAGGGCTATTATTACATTGAAATACACAGAAAAACAGCAGATACTTCAATTCCTTCAAGCTAAGCAGTTTCATTCGATTCCTCTGTGATTTAAAAATCGTATGTAGCAAGTTTTGTTTGGCGGGAAAACCAATTTTACATTTAATAGTATAACTACGCTAACCTTTTTGCGCATGCTAAGTGGCACCCGCGTGCCCGTGCAGTGCCTTTATGCACTACTGAAAATTTGAGACAAATAAATTTCATTCATTTGTTGTTCGTTTTTGTCGATGAGCTAGTCGGTCAGTAAACTTCGAGTTTCACGAGACTTGTTTCGGCATCATTATTTTTTTCCATCCTATTGAGCATTGCTACATCATCTTTCATGTCAGGCCAACCACATCATCTATTTTCCATAAGATTAAGAATATGTGTGTTGTATTCTGAGGTGAAACATGATAATACGGTGCCATACATGCCCTTTCCACAGTTAAAACACTCCATCAGTAGGCCCATATTCACCGCAAAGAAATTGTGACAATCATTCCCAATTAATTTGTGAGACCAACGACATCTATATTAAACATACAATCACAAAGAAGAGTTAAGGGGACTTAAATTAGGTCCCAATAACCACATGCATTAGGTTAATTTCCGGCTTAGAGTCCTCGGAAAAAAGAAATGAGCAAAAGTGAACGGGCGGTGAATGTAGAAATGGCAAGCAGCAACTCGGTCAATGGCACCGTGAGTGCCGTGGCTTTACGAGCACCAAAACTTGAACTTGGTCCAAGCAGCGCCTCGCGTGTGAACGTGTTCCCCTAATTTTAGCACGCATCAATTAAGAGGCGCAACTGTAGCGTGGACCTAGCGTGGTTTATTTGGGCGTGATCAAGCCCAAAAAATGCACGTAACTTGGCTCCATAAATTTGGTGAATTACCTTCGTCGTCCAAAACGCATCTTTTTTTCGCCACTGAAGGACGATACTCTGAAATCTTTGCAAAAAATGATGGTAAAAATACTTTGAAGGAATTAGGTGGAGGTTCAGTTTTTTAAAACGACTCTCACGAAATTCTCAGCCGCAATTTATCGTACTTTTCAAAAGCAGATATACTTTTGAACAGATTTTGTTGGCTTCACGCCGAAAGAGACATACATACTTAGCTGTACTTACGCTTATTAATGATAGATTGAATTGGAAACAATGTTTTCGCTCAAAATTTAATGATTAATAGGTATTTACTTTCCTATTGTTCTGGTTAACTCCTTCACATCAAATGAGAGTTCTCGAATTGATATAGATACCACTATCCACCTGATAGTACTTTCGACTGAATTGTACCACCTCAAGGAAGTGATAAACTTGGTATTAGATCAGTCGTTGAAAACGTTAAACCACATCGAAAATATTGCAGTGGAGAATTAGGCAAATAATGAATCCGTGAAAAAAGTTAAAGTTCTTTCCTTTTGTATGTAATTTCAGAAGCGTGGTCGAGTCTCCAAGTAATGTGGGTGATAAACAACACTAGCTAAGCAGCAAGAAACAACAAGCAGTATATTTGACGTCGCTAAACTAGCTGCAGGAGGAGCTGGATAACTGTAGAAATAATCAAAGGCAAAGCAAAAGGGAACTAGAGGACATGAAACAATGAGAACAACATACATATATGAAAAATTCATACGTTGTTGTTATGCACACAATACTCAAACAGAAGATTTACGGCAAAGTTGCCCTTGAAATGAATTTACAGTTATTCTTAAGGAGCTATAACCATGAACCGAAACATTGATTTAATCTTAATCTTACTGTTGGCGAGGGCTAGCAGACTCGTTTATACCCAATGTGCATCTCAACTTTAGGTGAACCCATGAAATATTAAAAAAAAACATAAAACAGTTTTCCTAGCTCCCTCGTGACGTCTCTCGGCATATACAGTATAATATTTACAAGTTTACTCAAACATGCACAGTAAATAAAAATCGTCTGGAAACTACCAGTTCGCGTCAATGAACTTGTCTGGAGGGAGCAATGCTTGCTCATGTCGTTTGTTCTAACTTAAGGTACACTAGTGCACCAACTGCGGTTCAGCTGTAAAAACACGAGCAGACTGCGTGTCCCGTTAAAAAAATCGTTCACAAGACGAGTGATGAAATATGTCTGGAACATAACAACGTAACAGGTAGTAACAGCAATAACATGTCATGTACCAGTATCAGTTACTGCAATCGGCAACATAAGCTGCAGTAGCTAGACAGTAACATAAAAATAGCTACTAAGGCAAGCATCAGTAGCCTACAATAGTGGTACCAGCGGGTAGCAACAGTACTAGTAGCAACCGGCCGCAAGAATACGAATAGTTAATAGCAACAGTAGTAGCGACAACAACAGCAGCATAAAGCAATGGCTAAAATAGATTGCATTAGAGTTCAGCAGTGATAATACAGTAGCGTCAGCCAGCAACGTAAGCTGTCACCTGAAGCCGCAATAGGAACAGTACAAATTTATAAGCACGAAACGAGAGCAGAAAATAGCGTAAATCTCAGCTGGAACAATATGCAGCAAGAGGAACAAGATTAAACAGAAAATAGCGTAAATCTCAGATGGAACAATATGCAGCAAGAAGAACAAGATTAAACAGAAAATAGCGTAAATCTTTGATGGAACAATATTCAGCAAGAGGAACAAGATGCGGCAGAAAGAGCAGCAAGAACCTCAGTAACAGCTGCAGGAGACTCAAGAGCAGCAGGAGACTCTGTAGCAGAGGCAAGAGCAGCAGCAGCGTGAGGTGCGCGGGGACATCGCACTCTGTGGCCTTGAAGCCGAGGCAGGGACCACGAGGGTGGGCGAGGGGAACCTGCGAGGGGAACCTGCGAGGGACACCCCCTGTGATCGCAGCCAAGTATCAGGCGTGCATCAAGCCACCAGAAAACATGCTTTCATTTTACTTCCCTTGGAGACAACGCACGCCAAAATTGCGGCTTATATATAAAACGCTCAGGACAACTTTAGTTTTTATGTTCATGCGGAATCACGTTAGTGAGTGAATTTCATCAGGTGAGCGTTTCAAATTTGAGCGTAATTTCACGCGACTGCGAAGAATGTATTATGCTGGCGGACCGTTCAGGTGCATGAAGCTCGAGGTGAAATTAAATAATTTTGTTGTCAAAGATCTGGGAGCAGTATATTTTTTCATGGATATTACAAGAAATAAAATAACCACAATGATTCATTTGAACATTGCCAACAGTTAGCCCAGAGTTCAAGCAGTCTCGGTGAGCCTTAGAACTGACAAACATAAAGATAAATTGACAACGAGGAAAACTTAATTCCAAATCTTCTTGTTAGTCCTTGCTTGCTTTTTTGAATTACTGACAAGGCGACAATGCAAAATAAACTAAAATTTATTATAGTTCCTATGAGTCTGAAAAACAAAAGAACAGCGAGAGGATGAAGGGTAGAAAAATGATATCTTTAGAGTACTCGTCCATTCTCGAACAAATAAAATACGATAAGAATGTAGCTAGAAAGCCTTTGGTCACGTGACCAAGTGGAGGTTCAGGCAGTACGGATAAATGTAACCGCTGAAACTCTGTCCTCCAACTTGCGCCGGGGAAGTGTTCTGTTTCTGTGCGCATTGCGTTTCAAACGAAACGGTGGACGAAGTATCTGATCGTTCAAGAAATTTATGAATATCGTAAATGAACAATGTGTAAATATCCATGTAGTTATCATGCGCCATTGTCATGAACTTCTTTTGAAAAAATGCATAGGTTGGATCAAAATAAAATCAAAACTTGAGCAAGTGCCGAGCTATTGGACTGTAAAGCGAACTGCATTGCAATAAAATTGAAATGAGGAGAAAAGAAGGAAGAAAGACGGTAACTCAAAAGTGTGTTAGCAGGCTGTCGAAAAAGATGCATGACCGGACGGTTGGGGGTCTCGCTGCCGGCTTCAAAGGAAGGAGAAATGTGGTATTTGTTTCCTGGACTCAGAAGATGCTTCCAGAGAAGAGGGACGGCTGCACATCGTAGGTGACAGTCACAGCTCATCAAGAAGTACGGTGTCCGTACTCCGGTAGTTTAAGGAACAGCTCCTAACGGAGGGATCTATCTCAACGAAGAGGTACAAAAAAGCTTCCAAGGAAGGATGTCGGTACCGCGGCAGTGCCAGAGGAGGCGCCCAAGGTTAGAAGGGCAACGGCACAGCCTTGACCGACCCCTCCTCTGCCTTTGTGTTGTCTGGCATCTTCACGCCGGAAGAATGCAAACTAAGTGATATTTTAGCTGTTATAATATAACATAGCATGTTAGAAAATGTTGACAGTAAAATAGACAGTTCTGGCTGAATCATTTTTATTTTATTTCTCAGTATGTATCGAAACAGAACTAATTTTTTTATGCGAGTAAATGGTTATAATTTTCAATTTAATTCTGAATACCATCAGGTACACTGAAACTTCGACTTGTGAACATCCCTCCACTTACGAAAAGCTAGCCTCGAAAAATTCGAAATGTTATTTTCCACATATGAGTTTCGACTTACGATTCAGAAATGCTCAATTCGGAAGTGAAAATGAATTTTCCAACAATTTTTTCGTTTACACTGACGAGTTTTTCATGAGGAGAGTGCTGTTCTTCAATCGAAGTTCTACTCAACGTGAAATCAGATTCTACGTTAGAACAAATTTCAAAAGGCCAAGGGAATGAGAATGACGATGAAAAAGACAATACGAGACTAACTTAAATCATCAAAAAATGATCCAAAGAGTCTAGTTACTAATACTCAATGCACAACAAGCCTGAAGGAAGAAGCTCATAAATCTTGCGAACGGTTGACTGATTTGTAAGGCTATAAAAAGGGAGGTCTCTTTCGCTCTACGAGTAGAACTCCGCAAAATATAGTGCTCTCGTAAGACCGATTGCAGCTCACCCTCGTGCACCGTAATTGGCGAAGCCTTCGAGCGTCGTCGTGCAACATGCGAGTATCATAGACTAAAAATAACGATGAAACGATTCCAAAAAAGCAAAGGGATCTAAAAACTCGAATGAATTACGACTGAGAACTTTTTTTTGATGTATACATATTCAAGAGCGATGGAATACCGTGATTCTGAAGCAGAAATATCCTGTGAGATTTATATTGAGCTAGAACGTATTAAACAAACATGGAAAGAACTTAGGTGAAGCAATGTCGATACCCACAACTGTGAAACAGAAGACTTTCCTGAACGATATATAATATAAGGTCACGATATGTGACGCAAGAGTATTGCAGCTATGATGCTCAGCGAGTTGGTAAGAATCTAACAAGCCAAGTGCTACGCTTTGGAAGCTCCCGGGTTCCTCCCAGCATTTATTGTAGCGAAGTCCTGCTCGAGCAAGCTTCCTTTGTCCGCGTTCGAGGAGTTCCTTAACCTGCAGTTGGTTCAACTCTACGAGCGAAGGCGAGTCCTGCGAGGCTTCCTATAAGCAGCACGCAGCTCGTAAGGAAGTCTCGGACGGCCGTAACGCAATCCTGTTCGGGCGTCAACCTTTTACAGGGACGGCTGCGATCCTGCAACTTTTTGTGGCGTGAACTTGACAGGAAGCCCCTAATCTCGAGGGGCCAAAGTCGTAGTTCGGTTCTTCCTACAACCTGACGTGTCCTTGGCCCTGTGTTCATTGTAGAGTGGGTGAGTCACGCAGTGTGGTTGTAGCAATTACTCTACATCCTTCTACGACACCCTACGCCCTCACGACAGTGAACGCTCAACTTCCTCGAGCTTTCTCACGCTTCACACTAACAAACGACCGATACTCGGGACCACGAGGAAGAAGACTGACGCTAATCGCTCACTGGTCGTTAACCTCGGTGAGCGGAAACAAAAAATTGATCATAATAATACACTTCAAATCCAGCTCTGATCGGCAGTCAATTCATCACCTAGAGCCGCGTATCAATGTCTACTGATTTTTTTCAAATACGATTTCGGTATTAATAAGTTATACTAGACTGCTCGTGGTCCGTTGAATCAATTTTTTAATATACTAATACGTAGTGGTACATCTAACGTATATTTGTTCACATTACTACATTCAAGAAAGCAAAAGAGGTTTTCAGATCCGACAGGTATGAGCGCTTTGAAACATACGAGGCTCATACCATAGAATTTCGTTTTCATGTAATACCTCGCATCCACGATATGTACTATGATCCTGACCCCTATTTATAAAAAATAAAAAAGTTGACTTTCGAAAATGGTACAGATGTTCCTTCTAGAAAAAATGGAATCCATGATTTAATTTACATGGTGCTTGTGAGGGAGCCTCTTTCCTCTTGCTTCTGAATGTACATCCCGGCCTCCATTATCCCTCTAGGATTTCATGGGAATGTGAATGGTTACGAGCAATCAGTGATATCACAGTTTGAGTGATTATTGAGGAACATCGAGGATCAACGTAAAGTCTTAGTGATGTATGAGTATAGTATATGGATAAACTGAAATGAAAGATAGCACAAGTTATTACGAGCAGGTTAGAGCAGATAGATGGAGCGAGTTCACCTCAAATTTGCATTAGATAATTTTTCATCGTTCGTGTATCGCAGAACACACTAAGTTCAATTTTAAAGATATTACACTGCTTCCGAATACTTACAATGATTTCATTTTGTACGTAATTCACTAAAAACATGAGACATGAACTATTTCTCAACATTCCTATCTATTTACGCATTAGAAAGAAGACAACATTTCCTGTCAAATGAAAAGCTATAGGATTTTCGATGAGCTCAAGATCGAAGAAATTATTTCGAGTGTTTAAAAACATGAGTAGTACACTTGTACTGTGCAACTAGTCTTCATATCCCAAATTTTATGCATACATGTACTTTATCTGGTCACGTCTTAATACCGCGGTTCCTATTTCCCAGGAAGCGAAAGGAATTTATTAGCGCTTCTTTCACCGTCTCGATTTCTGGCATTTGCAAGATATGTGTTTCTTCCTTTTTAACTTACGTTGTTTGTTCATTCTCTATCTCTGGTGTACCTTCCATAAAAACATTTCCTCTTGCTTGCACTGCCATGTTTCTTCTCCTCTAGGGCATTCTTTCTTTTGACTTAGAATGTTTAACCTTTCTTCAGCTATTAAAGAAGTACTACTGTCTACGTCTTTGTATTGCGGTTTTTCGTGCATTGATTTTGTCCATTTTATATGGGTTCTACTGATTCAAACTTATTAGACTCGAATAATTCAGAAAGCTTTTAGCTTAGAAGCATTCATTTGCTAAGGAAAACTATCGCTGATGTAGTACACAGCCGTGACCTCGATACGGATGTGAACTCAAAATTTGAATTCATTTTGTGGACTGCGAATTATTTACGATTGAATTATTGAAAAGTATGTCACACAGAAGAAGAAAGGAAGGAAGGCATGAAGGAAAGAGGTACCAACTAGCCTGTTGAATATCCACATACGAGTATATTGTGAGTGGATTTTACATTACTTGCTGTACGATATTTATTGCACAATTATAGTTTCCTTTGCGGATTAGCGAAGGAAAAACTATCAGACGTTAAGCAATGTAAAGCAAAAACTCGGAGAAATAGAAAAGAAGAACATTGGAAACTTAATTCCCGCATGAGAGCAAGCTTGCCGATATCATTCATCAAATCCATCGCTGTCCGAGTCGGCCGTTTCCAGAGTTTTCATGAAACTCTTATTTTCGTTCGAGTAAAGAATTTAACCTTTCTTTTCTGTTAAATTTTGGCGATCTTTGCTGTGAACCTTAGCAAATACTTAATTCACCTACCATCGTGAAGGTGCGAACCTTTGTTCTCTGAGGCAGCGCAACCCGCTAGAGCAGACAAAAGAAGCAATGGACAACGTCACGTTTCTGGCGAGCCGAAACTGCGGAGACGAAAGAGAACGAAACAGAAATGACCAGTTCGAGCGAGAGGCAAGTGTATTGCCTGCTTTATGGTAGAGAAACAGAGGCGAAAAACATAACGTAAACGTAGCTTTAAAATTTAGTTCACTATAGGTACCTAAAATCAGTGTCGAGGTCCAATTTGAAATGGAAACGACAGCTTTGATGAACACGAAAGTGTCAAGGGATACGAAAAGAGGTCAAACTAAGAGGGTGCACGTACAAATGCAGTATCTTCGAGAGTAAATCGAGCTAAGAACGAGCTCTTATAACTTATATCAAGTGAAATACAATCGTTATAACATGCATGTACCCTGGACTGAGAATTGGACGTTCGGTTATCGTCCGCCGTCGGGAACTAAACGACGACGCCTCTGTCAAGAGGCGCAATGCAGTTTCAGTCATTACCAAGTATTGACTAAACGTTCTGTTTATTAAATCGGTTTGTCGTTCGGTTTTTACCCGTTATATTTTCAGAAAGTATTTATTACTAGCCCATTAAGTATTATTGTTACCTAAATCTACAAAAAAAAATGAAGCTAACACATCGACGCTACAGTTTCATATCAAAATTAACAATTTCGCATTAATTTGAGACTCCATTCTCCTCATTAGTCGAAGAAATTCTTTTCGCTTTTCGTAAACGAAGTTCCTCATCAAAAGAGAAGCTTCTGCATTACACTTCGGTACTGAAACAATTTCGGCCGTATTTAATTACGATTTATTCTGCAGCAAATTTGCACGAACTTTTCCAGAGGCTGGCGGGCACATGCATTTTTTTGTGAAGGCAAATGAAAATAAAGACGATGTAGGAGAAAACTTGAGTCTGTCTCTTAAGGTGTCTTACTAAAACAACCATTAATTAACCAGAACAGAGATCAGATATGATAAATGCATTCGATTTTAAAGAAGTTTTAGTTGTTATTGTGATTCCTTTATTTCTTGCAGTCGTCATTTCTCAAGCATTTTGTTGCACGTCTGCTCTGAAGTTCCTCTTCGGCTGCGAGGTTTTCCATTTTGACGTTCGTGACGCAGTTAGAGCACTACCTCAACATCTGCGTAGTTATAGGAGGCAGTGGCGAGAGCCGACACCAGGGAATACTATACGGTCTGCCACGGAAACCTTTTTGTTAGAAAAACGAGCGTCTATAAAAAAGCAGCGCACGAAAATGTTTCAGGCTTTTTTTATCAAAATTGCTTCGCTCTCGCTTTGAAACAATATGTGTAGTAGTCATATAAATGACTAGCACAAAGAAAAACCTTTTTTCTGTAAATGTGTTGTCGATACAATTTTCTTGTGCACGTGCTGTTTTCATTACTTTGATGTTAGTGCAAAGACGTACATCGAAGAAAATTACAAGTAGAAGGTATGTATCCTAAGAGGTGATTGAAACTTGAACATTGTGGTGGTTGATATCGTCAAGGCAAAATTTTACGACATGCGAAATATTTACAGCGATATCGAACTCATTTTATTGAAATTCATTGTCTCTGTGGCGATGGAGACCCCCACTGATTCAAAATTTTTCACTTCATGTTCCCGAGAGGATTGGAAATATTTTTGGTCCTAGAATCGGTAAAAAATAAAGAACTCTTTAACAACAATTATTGCACAACCGCAATTTTCTGACGTAATATAACATATGAAAAAAGGTATGTATATGCATGCATATTCGAAGCTCTGCATTAAACTTTTCCGTCAAATTTCCTTGCAGCCTCGATTCACCATTACTACGCATAGTTGGGTCCGTGACCAAATTATAGCAACTATGTACCCCAAATTATGTCAATTGAAAAACAACGCTATAATCATAGGAGCCTCTATACATTAATCTTTGTAAATACATCAGAGAATTCTGCTTGACGTATATCGGCTACTGAGCGCGATGCATCGGGATCCGAGCAGCAGCTACATCAAAACACGAAAATGCCATCCCTCAAAAGCTCGTTTCTTGACACTTGTATGAACTTACTTGGATCGTAACTTCTAAAAACGCAATATGAGTGACATTTTTATTAAATAATTATTCAGCAAAACCATGTTTAATTTCCAGGAGTATTTGACAGACGACTTTAAGGATACACGTCATCAGTTGCAGCAGTTTATTTTTTCTCTAAAATGTAGCTTCTCCGAAACAGCTCCTGGAACAAAGTCAATGCTGAGCTACTCACCCAAATCCTGGTATTCCTCCGACTCGTGAATGTTTGGGGGACTGTTTGCACGTGGGGGCTTGCCGAGGGCAAGCATTACTGGATGAGATGCAGGCGAAGAGTAATACTGTGGGGACGAGGGCAAGGGAGGAGGTGGAGGCGGAGGGGGCATGGAGGTACTGTAAACTCCGGGCTGAGACTGGCCGACCAAGTGAGGTGGTGGCTTCTGGTCCGCCAAGAACATTTTGGAGAAGGAAGGGAGGAGTTGCTGGAAAGCACTCACTTTGGCTCGATCGTTGGTCACTGCTGAGTAATATGAGACTACTGCTCAGGCAGAGCGATGAGCACACAACCACCACAGCACAGCCTGCGTGCCACTGATCAGAAGGCGACCGTGAACTGCGACAAAGACCGTGTCAGCCACAGGTGATCTCTCATGGATCATCAATTCAGGCAATAGTTTTTTATTCCGATGAAAATCCTGATTACTGTGGAAAAAATTACGTTGTTCTTCTTGATCACGTAGGAAGAGTTCAGAAAGTTAATAAACGATGACTTGCTGTAGAATTGTTTATAAGGTCAATACAAAATGAAAAATAAAGTGAGATAAAAAATAGTGAAATACGGTGCTTGAAAAGTCTACCAATTACTTTAGAAATTTCAGTGACACGTGTCAATCATTTCGAATGAAAACTCACTATCTCACTGTCAAATTTGCACATATATTTTCTCTAATAACAAACTTTGTTTTGGCAAACGAAGATTTATTTTCCGATATACGAAAAAAGTTCAAATCTTTTTTTTTAGTTCATTAGCTTGTTACCTACATAAGAACAGGTGAACTCAACCAAACCAAAACTGCTGCACAGCTCGTTGCACCCACCACAAAACTTATGTTCCATTGACCGAGTCACATCCACATCACCATCCAATCATGACGTGTCTACGGAGCCGTAGTTATGATTGGGTCGAATTAGCGCACTAGAAGCACAACAAGAGAGAGAGAGCACGAGTTGGTTGTTGCTTACCCTAGTGAAAGTTATATTGTAAGGCAATGCATGTCCTGCAAGCGAGCTGCATCTTCAGGTGGCTGCACACGCTGCCACCCAACAGTGAGGTGCATCTATAGAACGCCACTCGTTACTGACTTGTTGCAACCATTAACTCTCATAGGAATAGCACTGGGAGCCACAACAAATGAGGGTGTTCGCTACTAAACACCTTTGCAAAGCCATGGCAGGTCCTCGGACACTAGGATAGAAGGCACCACTTCCAAAAGAAGCCAATCGCATAGAGGCTTCCAAGCCGTTTCCTCGCCGGGAAAAAAATATTCGTATTATACGGGCCAATCAGAGAAGCTCACTTTGAGTTTCCTTCCAATCACAATCGAGGATAGAACTGATCTTAGCTTGACGAGACTGCTATTGGTCGTTAGTAAATGAAGTTCATTGTCCGAAGGCTAGACCTTGACTTTGATTTTCATGTTCAAGAGCACAAAAAATGCATTCATAACATGCTTTCATAGACAAAATGTAACATGTGCAGTGTTTGCTGTTACAAACAAGTAAAAATTCTATTCATGTGTTAAGCCATGGTTATTATATAACAAGACAAATTTCGGACTCAAGAATGTCAGAGACTGATCCAACACCTGATCTTGAACACTGGAACACATTTTTTATTGTCCTGCTTTGCACTCAGGGGCAAACTCCCCCAAGGGCTGTAGCAGGGATCTGGCTCCTCCAGATGCTGATCATCGGCATCTTATACCTCTACGAACAACGATGAGCTTCCCGAGTAAATTCACATTAACGTTTCTGCAAGATTTTACAGTTAATTTTTACCTATTTTTTGTCGCCACCTCACTATACGGGGTGTCCCAGAAAAAAGGAAACCCATTTT
>VOMN01056109.1:0-13956 GCA_014899125.1 Orchestia grillus
TTAGGGCTAAAAATAGTTATTAATAACGATAATTATCACAATGTGAAAGAAGAAACAATATTTTATTAATTACCATAGATAAGTATACAACCTTTAACAAGCTAAATTGAAGTAACCATGCCCTAAACATGTAGCTCAAAAATTGGACAGAACTTCTGTTACAACCTGTTATAATGTCAATAACTGTATGCTAAAGTCAGTTACAGTTTTGACTTTGGTCTACCTCTCAATATTGATCCACTTTCAGACGGTAACGTTATTCCCCCAACCCAAAGGCCAGACGGTACTTGGAGAAAGCAGCGCCGTGTGAAGGAAGGCTACGTCCCTCAGGAAGAAGTTCCTCTGTGAGTTCATCTTATTTATTAAATTTTGCATCACTGTGATCATTGTTATGATGTAACAGTAATGTATTAGCGCCATTATGATGATAATGATGGCATGAGTTATAGTTAATAGCAATTGTAATTTAAGATATATTGTTTCTTGTATCACCAATTAAAATTAAGAATATGCTGCAAGGCTTTGTATGGGTAATGTAATAAAATTTTGGTAAGAGCTTTTAGTATGCTTCAAGTTTTTAGCAGTTTAATATTGTGCAATTTTTTTGTTAATATGCTGTATTTTTTATCAGCTTATCTCTATAAGGCTCACTGCCATTTTTAGTTGACACTAGAGATTATAGTTGTCTTAACTTTTTACTTCTCTGTTCAAAACTAGAGTGAATAATCTTGTATAATAAATTTATTCTTATTGAGGTTTTCATCATTCATTCCTCAAGTTTTTGTCTATTGCCTCTCATATTCACAATCCCCTTACTACATTCTTGTGCTGTGCTGTCAACTTGAAGTTATTGTTCAGAATTGTGCACTGTTGTGAGCTGCGGAAAAACCCCAACGAATGCTTCGTTTTCAGGTATGAGAGTAAAGGAAAGCAGTTAGCAAAGAGCATTCCGACGCACCCCATTGGACTTCATCCAGACGATATCGCAAAGCACAAGCTTCTGGAAAAGATGGACAAGCAGCTAGAGAGCACCAACTCGATCATCCCTGGTCTGCCCACATCAGCCATCACCACCTCCAAAAGTGAGTTGGTGTACCCTTCTCTCATGAGTGCAGGTGTGCGTCGTTCTTCTTCTTTTGGGGCCAATTAATTACTGCCTTCACCTGAACTGTCGTTTTGGTGGTGTGCCTAGTGAAGTAGACTGTGCAACGTCTTGGTTGACGATCCCAGTCCCTTGGCAAGCTTTGTCAATCCTTTGGAAGGCTCTGTCAATCCTTTGGAAGGCTCTGTCAATCCTTTGGNCAGGCTCTGTCAATCCCTTGGCAGGCTCTGTCAATCCCTTGGCAGGCCGTGTCAATCTCTTGGCAGGCTCTGTCAATCCCTTGGCAGACTATATCAATCTGTTGGCTCGCGGGCAATCTCAGTTCCACTGACAATCAATCAATCCTTATCTCTGGATAAGCTCCATCAATGACTTGGCATATGAATAAAGTGTTTTATTGGACTGGTGCAGGGATTGTCTATGTGAGGATTGCAATTTTATTTCTGATACACACCATTGCTGTGGAGTACAGTAAAGTCACTCAAATAAAGGTATTAATTTCATTTATTGAACTTATGTAAGGTTTTATGTTGTGTTGCCTACATCTGTTGTAATGATGAGTATTTCAGCTCTGCCACGAAACATTCTTTAGAACTGTTGGTCTCGCTTATTGATGTGTTCAAAAAACTTGTGAATTTAAATGTACAAACAAGAGCTGAAGCAATATATTACAATAAGGAATAAAGTAAATCCAATTCACCCTATGAAAAAAGTCACAAGAAACCAATCTTTAAGTAGTCCTAAGATAGTCATGGGAAGCAAGACGAAACTTTAGTTTTATATCTGTCCTAAAGATTATTTCTGTTAAGCTGTGTGCACGTGTCCTGACTTCATAATCTGCACGGTACGCTCCATAGTCTAATCGCCACAGCACGTGGCGGGCACCGAAAAGATCGACTGTTGGCCAGACCATTTGTTGTGTTGTGGCTTGGCGTCTCCTAAGTTTTGCTTCGTTCCTTGGACGGACAAGTTACTGGGATAACACTACAGTGTTGCTGGGCGTCTTGGAGATGAGCTAGTTCATGCTTGTACAGGGGCTCGTCGAAAGAAATTGGTCAAAAGTTTGTAACGCGTTTCTGGGACGCATCCATGTTACAAAAGTGGAGGGAAGACAGCTGGAGAGGGACGTGTGGTTGATTTTCTATTTCGTGTCTTAGAATCTCGTATTTTACGAAATTTTGACTAGTTTTTTGTGTGACTGTGTATTTAGGATGTTAAATACCATGAAACTAAGTAACTAAAAAGTAAATATGTTGAAGTGATTCATTACATGCATCAAAAGAAAATTATCGGTGTTAGCTCACGCACATCGTCAAAAGTGACGGGTCTCACCGTAGTTTATACGTTAAATAAATTGTATTTACTTTCATGTAATCGGTCATAAATGTTCCTAATCGTTCCCTGTGAAATAAACCATTCATAACTGAACTGTGTTAACCAAAATACTGTCAAATCGTTTTCTAGCAAGTAAACGGTTAAATTTCTTGCATGTCACTTTCATTCACTATACGATATTCTGTTTCCTATCTACGACACTGCGCCGGCTCTCCTATGATATTTTCGTAAGGGAGATAAAGAGATTAACCAACAAACTGTGTATTATTATGTGCATGCATCAACAATTTGATGTAATTCCCCGGAAAATTAGTGGATGGTAATATAGCTACTACCAATGTACAGTTTTCTAGCACTTTTGATTTATAAAAATGTTTTTTTTTGGTGATGATTAAAGACAGTAATAAAATGGCATAAAAAATGATGATTAAAGACAGTAATAAAATGGCATAAAAAAATGATTAAAGACTAATAAAATGGCATAAAAATGATGATTAAAGACAGTAATTATTTTCTATAAAAAATTCGTTGCCTGTGGTCTTGACAATGTATTCTGCTTCCTGAAAGTGTGGGTAATATTTCTGTCTACCTCTATAATTCTAAACTCGGATCATCTTGCTCGAAGCCGTCCACACTCTCCTGTGATTATAGCTTAGAAATTCGAAACTCATCTCTCAGTAATTACAATGGGTCAAATAATTATTTGTAATAATGTACCAAATTGTTTATACTTGTCGCTATTAAACGTAGTTCGAAAATCTTCGGAGAATTGCGAGTCTTACTTAAGAAAGGGCAAGATCAAACACATTATTTAATGTTAAGTGAACAAGAGTTTATTTGAAAATGTTCACATAACAACGAAATATGAAAACTGGTTGGAAAATAAATATTAGTAAGATAACATTCAATCATATCTGTATTAATACTTGATCGCATAGACCTTTACAACCGCTTGCGGGCGATGCTTGTATGAAGAGGTGAGGGTTTTGCAGAAGCCCAGAGGTATTTTTTCCCATTCTTCAAGGCAGAATTGTTCCAAGTCATCCAAATTTGATGGTTTCCGCTTTCTAACTTGAATCTTCAGCTGTTTCTAAATCATTTTTAATTGTGTTCAGATCTGGCGATTGGGAAGGCCAGTCAAAAACTCTGACCCTCTGACTACGGCTCTTATTATTGCGTGAATTTAATAACCACTTCAACGCTGGAGATCCTCTTGCTTGGACTACAGAGGTGGTGCCTTACATATAATGTGATCTATTTATTTACAGGTGGTGCCAAGAAAGAGAAGAAGAAAGCGGCGTCTGCCAAGAAGGAAGTCAACACGAACGGCTTCGAAATCACCTTCGAGACCTCAATTGTTGGGGGCCCTAAACCTCAGAAAGGTAGCGATGAATTTCATCACCTTTTTGCTTTATGGAGCTTTTTCCATAGTCTTATGGAAACTAGTCACCTGCATGCGATGTAGGGTTGTCTTGAAATCCATTATAGCCCAAATATTGTTTATGGCCCAAATTATCTTTTAGTTGACCACTCTTTTTTACATTGTGCATGTTTTCTCTTGAAGGTACATTGCTGCCGCAGTGTGTGTAAAACAAACAAAATCAGTATATTAACAGTACAAGGAACAAAACAAAAATACAGCACGCCTGTTAGTTTTGCTGCTGATTTAACTTTACTGTGCGTTTAATTTCGTTCTTTCCCCTGCAATACCTCAGCCAAAAATATTTGCTTCTGTGTTTGTGTGCTTAATTTTCCATTTTGGAAAAACGTTTGGCGTTTTTGTCGTGGCTAAATTGCTGCATTCATGGATAGTTTACTCATTTCTTTATCTTTTCCGCAGCGAAACCAAAGAACGCGAAGGGCTCGAGCAACAAGGAGAACTCGAGCACTGCAGGCACCCCAAGAACGAGCAAGACTACCAAGGATTCTAGCAAGGCTTCTGCGAAGGCCGCTGCGAGCGAGGCCCAGAAGTCGAAGAAATCTGGAGATGAAGGCGCCTCTTCGAAACCCCTCAAGGAGGTCACCAAAAACGTGAAGGAGGGCAAGGCTGAGACACCTAAGGAAGGAACCAAGCCCCCAAAATCCTCTTCCAAGAATGAGAAAGAAGACGCTGGTAAGAGCAACAAAACCTCCGGAAAGACTGAGGGGAAGAAGGAATCTCCCAAGTCGGACAAACCAAAGTCCGGCAAGGATGGCAAAAATGCCGCTAAACCTCCCAAGGAAGCCCAGCAGCAACAGCAAGCACCTGCTGCCAAGGAAAATAAAGACAAGGCCAACAAGGCCAAGGATTCTGCCAAGTCTGCAAAGTCCAACAAGGCCCCTGAGAGCGCTAGTAAAGCTCCTGACGCAGGTCAGTGCGGTGACGCTGCCCAACTCATGAAGCGTCTTCGAAATCTCAACAAAAAACTACGTGAAATTGCTAAGCTCGAAGCGATGATCGAGTCTAAGGAAATTTCGACCCCTACACAGGAGCAAGTCGACAAAGTGAACAAGAAGGCGCAGTTCACGAAAGAGGCGCGTGAGCTGGAGAAGATCGTGGGTGCTCAGAAGGGCGAGAATCAAACCACCAAGGCTAGCGACTAACCCTCAGCTCTCTTGTCTGCTCTGACTGCAATTCTTCTCAAATTGACATATTTTCGTACGATCGATGATGTATTTTACCATTTTATTACTATTTATTTCAGTTTAAGTACTCAGTGTAGAATTGGTCTAGTGAAGTTGCGACGCCTTCTAGTGTTTCTATGAAAGTTGAAGTTCTCGATACATACTGAATGTTTTTCGATAAAATGTATTTAAAATTAAATCCTGTACTTGAGAGCGGGAGTGTGTGCTGAACTTCATTATTAAATATTTTCTCTCGCAGTAAATGTATTTTAGGAGCACAAATGCGGAGGTAAGGTAGACTTTGTGAGTTTCGCGATTATTCACTGCACGTGGGAGCTGAAGTGTTAGTGTACCGTGTGCATGCCATTGCGAGAGCTCTCTTGTTTTGGCGCGCGAACTAAACTGGCTTCTTATTTTACCACGTCTGGCTTTGTTCTCAATGTTCTCGAACTTGGAACTAGATAGAAATCTTTTAATTCGTTTTGCGAGTACATACTTGTACAAGTTTCTCTTAATTTCAAAGCTAGGGCTCAGTTTAACAATGTTTTGTCTTTTGTTTCAGTAGATCATATTCAAGTTGCAGCTGTAAATGTAAGACTTAGGGTACTCAGAGTAGTTAAGTTGGTCAAACGACACTTTAGGAGCGATTCTTACTTGCCAAATAATCGAGTTTCTAAGCTCGGAATATTTTTCCTATCAAGTTCTTCCCAGATACGTAAGAAGCCATGAAGCTGTCGCAGAGCTGAACAAGAATCGCTCTGTACCTGATCCGTCTCTTACCTCGATGTTTGCATTGTTGGCCCATCGGCCAGGAGAACAGCTGCTCGACATCCTCATCTACTCTGTGGCTAAACAAACCTTTTAGATCTGTTCGAATTTGTCAATGGCTTTCTAGCGGAGGGGTTTCAGTTTGGGTGTTTCTTATGGCTCGTATCGGAGCCCTGCCTGAATTCTTGAGAGCTGAGAACAATGAAAGGGGTGATCTCTTCCGGAAATTTAGTCCAAATTTAATTTTTTTCCGTCTGGCCTGATTTCGGCCTCAAAAATTCTTACCATGAGCCAAAAATTTATGTAATTGGATCATGAGAATATGTGCTTTTGTGACGTCTTAAAATCTGGCTATTGTGACTAACGTTCAGTCAAATTGTTTATTTTGACGTTTTCTCGAGATGAAAATTGGTTTGCGTTTTCGGTGCGAGATAAGCCGGAGATCCTGAAGCGTGAGCTACCAATATGACTTGCTATTGCTAGTATGACTACCAATTTTACTTTCACTACTAGTACTCATGGCGGCTGTGGCCTGTTTCAATCTCAACGAGAGTCGAACCCTCGCAATAAGTTACTGAAAGATATAGGGCATTTGAACCCTCAGCTGCACTCTGTATCATATCGAATTCTGTTCCCTAAAATAATATAATCCTCTCACCAGAATAACCTAAGAATTGTTTTGGTGTACAATAAAAATTGGTACAGTGGAGGGTCAAGTCTCACCATCGGACCTCATTTCAATTTAAAACAGCTACGCTTTGTGTTATGTGGTTAGTTGTTTCTATAAGGTTGGATTGTAGATGAGCTGAGGCTTTACCGTTAACGTAGACGTAAGTTTGGTGTGTGGAAGTCCCTTTAGTTGCTATGGTCTCTCCTAGCTCTGCTAACTGTCTGAGTGGCTTGCCTAATACTCGTGCGTGAACTCATCGAGGGGGGTAGTGAGCTTTTTCTACAACGCTTCATGTGAAGGTTGGAAGGAGGTTTGTGTAGCGAATGTTTTCATCGATATTTGTAAGTCTGTGTGGCTGTCATTTAATAAGTTCTCGGCATATTTCTTCTTGTCTCAAGTCGTTTCAATTCTTTTTGTGTTTAAAGCTGCACCTTTTCTTTGACTTGTATACTACATATCCCGAACACATTGTTCCTTCGCTTTAGGAACGCCCGTGTTATTTTTTGCGGTTCTTCAGTTGCTTACCTGCAAAATGCCTTCCGTTAAGGCAATCAATGCAAGAGCTACTATTTGTATCGTTACTCAATAATTAGTATTTTTGAGCGGTGAAAGCAAAGTTTCAACATCGGAGTCATATTTTGGTTTCGTGTTAATATGTCGCGTCTGACGAAGGATCTCGTAATTGATGAACAATCAATTTATTGATGCTCTCCGTTGAGCTTGTGTGCTCAACTTTCCTTCATTTAATTTCGTAATTCGTAGCTAAGTCTTTTAATTGTCCCCTAAAATATTTTAATCGTATTGCAATATCCGTCAGTAGTGAACAATATGTCCTAATTTCAAGAACCAACGTTTTCTCCTCAAATTTTTTTTGTTAAGCGTTTGTTGTGATGGGAATCAAAATGAATTGCTTTCATTTTGGCACAGCCTGATGACCGTCGAAAATGAGGTTTTCGACTCAACGCTGCTGATGTTTCCTCTCTTCATTTTGCCATCCGTTTGAAAGGTTGTCATTGATGTCCCGCAGCTTCTCCTGCATCGCGCACAGTCGTCCTCGTTCACGAGAGATGCTTCTTGTCTCTCCGTGTAATATTCTATCCTTCTGTGTTCGAGCTTTTCCGAATAAAGGTGGATATTTGTACGTTGTTCTTGATCTAGTCCTTAGAAGAGGGTTCGTGCCGCATATTATTTCTAACGAAGTCAAGGCTCAGCCTGTCAGGACTGAGCATCAGGGGTGGCTGAGGAACACAACTGCCTCTGCACGTATTAGGCTCAACCTACCGCGTGAAAAGAGCGCCAAATTTTCTTTCCTGAATAGCGAGCACCCACTGCACAAAAAAGGAACCTGTCATGCCCTAGGAACAGTCGCTGTGTGGGGTTCATGATGGTGGTCGCACGGTTGAGGGTCCCCTCCCCCCCTCCTACAAGCGGCTTATGTGGACGACGCTCAGCTAGTGCTGCTCATCCTGAAGTGATGGTGGAAATTTTGACCTGTTAGACACGCATTTTGTGTTCAATTTAAACAAATAGAATCGTGTAGGAACGTTCATTTTTAATGACTTTATTACAATGTTTATTCAAAATGATATTTTAAAACGCTCGTTTTAAATATTTACGGAGACAAAGGTCTTTTATGGATTGATTGCTTGAAAACAACGCTGCAGGTAAAGGGTTGATTCATTGCAGTAGTACTGCCTCATCAGTGCAACTGACGGTATGGTCAATGACACTGTCAATAAAGACGCATCACTTTCAGCGTCATCTCCGAGTACAGTTCGCTGCAGCCTCCTGCTGAGCTCCTCACCTAGCCTTCGATCATGTCCCCTCGTCTGTGTGGCCAGGGGACCTTGCTCTCCGCAGGAGTGTCCCGCCGCTTCAGTCACGTTCGTGGAAACTGGAGGCGTTAGCCCCTTGCCAAGCTAATTTTATGATGAGAACGGGTCATTTTCAGACGATTCGACTACCTTCAGAATTAATGCCAGGACGGGCATTAATTCATTTTCAAATTTTGAATCTCTATAACAAGTTTCAATAATCTTGATTCTGAATGGTTGGGGTGTTTTATTTATATCCCAATTGATTTATTCAGCAAGCAAACAGTTATTTGACGATCTAGCGATTTCCTAATTCTATTTTGGTCATTTGGACGTATGGGTCGTATTGACCCATACGTTCTTCTAGTGTTAATGCATCAGGTGTATATCCTGATGGATTTTGATCAGTTTCATAGAAATTAGCAGCTCGTACGTAATGTTCATCAAAAATAATATGCGAGCAAATGACAATGTCCGCTTACTGAAATAAATGCTATTCTGTGATGAGATATGAAGTACTAAGTACCAAAATGAAAAATGTTTTCTTGCATGTTTACGCTTTATTTATACGTTATTCTGATTCAGAAATGCAGTCACTGCAATGAGGACACCATCTACTGTCATCACCATCTACATCACTGCCAGGTTTGGTGTAGTTACCATCAAG
This sequence comes from Orchestia grillus, assembly GCA_014899125.1. Lineage (NCBI taxonomy): Eukaryota > Metazoa > Arthropoda > Malacostraca > Amphipoda > Talitridae > Orchestia > Orchestia grillus. The sequence goes on from VOMN01056109.1 coordinate 8,961, forward strand.
CGTCTCGGTAACTGGGTGCCGTGCAGTCAGACTTTCATGCCGGAATTCATTTCTCAAAATGGAACCTTGCTCGTTGTTCGGTGCATGAGTGTCGGAATGAATGTTTCAATGAAACATGAATTGGTGAATTATACAGGGTGCCTTACGCGTCACTTTCATTATTAGATGTTTAAAAAGGTTAAGTCAATTTATAATATGTGTAGACTTAAAAATACTCAAAAGGACCAAAAATTTTGCCAGGCGGCATTGATGGGTTAGTAGGTTACCCGAACTGTTCAGAGGATTTCTTTCACAAAAAGGATCAGACTCACGGTCTCTTGAAGGGAAATTTTCAGTATTCGATAGCACGGCATTTTTTGTTCTCGAAACCGCTTCTTCCTTTTGCATCCGATCGTATCTTTTCCGTTTCCGTAGTGGCCTGCTAACGTTTATTTAGTAACATCTCGTTAATTTTGATTACCCAAATGATCTACGCAAGTTTCTTGCGACAACGATTTATGAAACTTACATATGCGCTGCCTAAGGAGCAAATAAAACTCACCCATTTACTTACCTCCGATGTTAGAAAATCTAATAAAAATGAGTTTTTCTATCAAATTACCAATTTTGTTGGTAGCTAATTGGCTTAGAGCCGAGGGTTTGATTTCGGTTGAAGCTAAGCGCATTGACCTTTGAAGTATGCCGTCTTTACGAGTTTTCAACACGGGGAGTAGTGCACTCTAGGTGAGCCTGTTCTGTCGTGCTATCTTCTTTTCATTATAAAGTACGAGTCTCTGGCTCTTACATCATACTCAAAATGACACTGGAATGCTATAACGGACAAAAGTTTTCACTGTGAGAATTTTAGCAAGGTTTTAGGTAGCATTTTGCGAACCTGTGCTTTGCATCACTAATTATTATAGAATTTACGATCTCAAATTTTACCAATATTCCGATGGACTTGTGACTAACATTCGATGTTCGTGAACAAGGGCGCTCTGCTGTGTGTGAACACGCTAGTATCTCCCACGGGAATCTTGAATCTTTGTTTATGGTAAGAAAAACGTCGCAGCTCATCCATGTCTCCCACTCGTGTCAATTCCGGTCCCTCGTACTCAGCTTGTTATTGGCTGATGCATGTCGAGGTAATCGACTGTGAGCTTCATGATTGGTTATTATGAGAGAACGAGAGCACCACAAACTCCAGAGTATACCACACACTCCAGAAAGTACCACACACTCTAGAACACATCACACACTCCAGAGCGCTCCACACACTCCAGAGCGCGCCACACACTCCAAAGCGCACCACACACTCCAGAGCGCACCACACACTCCAGAGTACACCACACACTCCAGAGCGAACCACACACTCCAGAGCGCACCACACACTCAAGAGTACCTTTTCTATCTACTATTCTTATTCGTGAATCCTAACCTGCCGCCACTTCTTGCAGCTGTCGTCTGCTATCATTTGTTGTTGTTCTTGCTGCTACTGCTGCTGCTCTTGTTGCTGCTGTTTCTATTGGTGTAGTTGTTATTATTGCTGTTGCCTCTTGTGGTTGCCGCCGCCGCCGCTGTTGTTTTTGCTGCTGCTGCTGTTGGCACGATCGTTGGAATGTTGGGAGGAGAAGCCTTTACGCAGCACACCTTCGGGCGTGAGAGAGAGGGAGGGGGAAAAAGGTGTGGGGGTGAAGAGGGAGCTGGAAGGTGGGGATGGAGCGAGGAGTTGAAGAGTGGGGCTGTGGTGTGGAAAAATTTATAGGGTGTGGATGGAGTGAGGAGGTAGAGTTTTTAGGGAGTTGGAGGGTGGGGATGGAGTAAGGAGGGAGTTGGAGAGTTGGGACAGAGTGAGGAAGGAGTTGAAGTAAAATTAGAACAATATGCGACGTGTCGATGTTTGAGGAATAACTCAGAATTGAACTGAAGAGTCAAAGCAAAATAATGAGCTAAATAGGACAGAAATAGAGTTGAGGATTTCAGGGGAGAGAGGGGGAAATGGAGTCAGGGGAGGAGGTTTGGAGCGGAGTAAAGTGAAAGGTGACTTGACCACGAGCCGCTCATATTATTTTTCATGCATCACCTCTGCTACCTATTGCTCAGCGCATCGCTATTCAGACAAACCTCGAGCTTCCTCCCCTTTTTGTCGAAGAAGTCTTCTCGCCATGAATCGAATTTAGATTACATCTTACGGAAATGTTGCTTCAGTTCTCATGCATTCGGTTTTGGGGAACGTTTGCAGACGGATTCTTTACGGAAACCGAGCTTTCACTCGGTCTAATAAATTGGTAACAATATAAATATATGTACCAGTAGATGCATGAGTACATAGCTGGTACACGCGTCGTATGCTAATGAAGATACCAGCGCGCTACTCTTTTCTTCGAGACCGGCAGCTATGAACCGATTCAACTCTTTCTCTGCGTGGGACTGATCTAAACAGTCATCGCAAATATTCACTAATGACGCATGACTGAGGAGATCAGCCATAGAATTTGTATACACATGCGTTACTGCTGAGCGTTTTCGATGACTGAGGAGATCGGTCCTGCGCAGCAAAAAGCCTCATTGCTAAAGTTCTTAGCTACTTTTAACACATTCGCTGTTCCCAGGAAAGTCATATTTTCTCATCCAAAGAGCATTCAAATGCCTAATTTTTCTCATATTAATATTCCTGCATGGTATAAGCCTGGTGGTATATGTTATCAATGGAGACACACATGTGCGTCTGGGAGACGTTTAACAGCTAATGCTGGCAATTACACAACTAGGCGGCCTCTGAGGTAAATGTGGACGGATGCAATTTGACGCGCGTGGGTGCCAAGAGGTCGCGAACGTGTTGAGATCATTTTTATTTATTATGAGAGGCGGTTGTTTGCTTTTGTGAATTAAAATCATGTTCACATTTTTTCTCTACTACACAGTTCATTCAAATGATTCGAATAATAAGGTGCATATATATTCGTTTGATAAGAGTCTTGCTCATTGTTTTTGAAAGACGTTAACAAAAATTCAAGTTTGGTTCTTTGGATTATGTAGGAAAAATATGAGCTCAAAAATGTCGAACCCCAAACAGTACAAGTGATGAAATATTCTGGACTGTGAAATATTCCTGGTGATAATTTTGACCCGCAATAAATGATCTTCTTGACTGTGGATAAAAGTAAACTTTGCCTCAGCGTTGGTGATGTGTACCCAGGTTGTATATGATAGGCACATAAGGAGCACCTATTCGTTACGAGTGTAGGTGACATTCTACATTGTCGACTCTCAACATGTCTGTGGGAAAGAGCAACATTGTTATTCAAGCTCGGAATGTTCGTAGACGGCAACGAGAGATTCTGAAGAAAGCCTTGCGAAATACAGGTCTTATGCAGCGAATTCAAAGAGGCATCACATCGCAAGATTTCAACACCAACCAGAAACTGGGCTTGTGTTGGAGCGTCGAGTGTGTGTCTGCCGTATGTTGGGTGTGGAAGCAGTCGCACTAGTGAAGGATCAGCAACCCTGTTGTAATATCAGCAACCAAAGTGTGGGATCTCTATTGCAAGATCAGTAACCCTGTCTTAGGTTCAGTAACTCTGTTGTTGGATCATTCATCCTGTTGGAAGATCAGCAACCCTTTTGCAGAACCAGTAAACCTATGGCAAGATTAGTTCGCTGTCGTATCAGTAGCCCAGATGTGAGATTAGTAAACCTATCATATTTCAAGATCAGTAACCTCTCATGAGATCAGTAACCCTGCCTCAGGATCAGTAACCTTGTATGTTGAGTAACCCCGTCACAGAGTCAGTAATCGCGTTGCTAGATTAGTAACTCTTCTCTAACCACAGCTCTTTCCAGGAATTTTAGTGCTAGCCAAAGGACGATGAAGTCGAGTCACGACTTTGCCCTTAATGACTTTTTTATCCTCGCCGTTTCCATGGTGTGAGTGCTAAAACTATACAATGAAAAGTTTCGGACATTTCCTTTTCAGCGAAGTTCTTGATTTTTTATCACCTCAAAAGATACTATTTTGTCTCTGTTATAAGTCACCGTATATGTGGCAATTTCTAAATACGTTTTTTTGATGCATGTAGTATAGATTTATTATAAACAATATTTAATTCATATAAGGTCGTGCCATCTAGGCATGGGAATTGTTCGCTTCCTCTCGTACATGTATTTGTACAGGAGCTTTTTAATATATATTTATATTCATTCATCGGCATTTTGTTTTACCTGCTAGAAATGTTTTCCCATACTTTCGACTTTAAAATAATTTATTTACCGTAACGCTGCTACAATTCACCGGAGGAACACCCCTTAACTACCTATTTCCGTACTTTCTACCTCTTCGGAGGAAATTCTTTGATCATGAGCTGTAGGCATTTCACCAAACTCTAGGCACAACTTACTATGGACACTTTGTTTGTAGCGCTGTAGCTGCAGTGGCCTGCTACCTATCTTTAGAAACGCCACGTAGAGGAGAGGGACGTACGAGATGCGTCGTACAAAGACAGGTAGAATGTTGGTTGGTGGCGGTGGGTTGTTTCGGGCGGTGGGAGTGGTGGGACGGGAAGATTTGTAGAGAGGGGAGGTGGGTAGCGAGGCCGGTGGTTGCGGTTGAACACGCACAGGTAAATTGCTAGACCTTCGCACGCCATCTTAACCCTGGGTTCTTCCGAGTTTCCTTGTTCGGGTGACAAACTCCCGAAACCCACAGGGAAATTTCACGAGCGTAAACGTACGCCTACTTTACTCAACCGCCCCGCAAACTTTGGGTAAAACCTCTCAGCGATGGCTGAGTGAATTTAGGCCTAAATCGATGACGTGGCACTGCTTCCCGCGTTCGTGAACTGGTACTGGAAACGCTGGACACGGTGGTGCGGTGGGGTGGGGACAGAGATCAAGGGGATGGTGCGTAGGGGATGGGTTGGGGGGTACATCAGTTGGCGTGGGTTCCCAGCTCTTATGATGAGGGTGAAATGGGGGCCTGTAAAGTGGGAGTTCCTTTTTAGTGTTAGGGAAGGGAGAG
>VOMN01056114.1:0-23023 GCA_014899125.1 Orchestia grillus
ATTTTAGTTGGCGTTTAAGAATTTCAGCTCCATTTATTTAAACTATTCTCTTTTCATTCCCGAGCACACATTTCTATTCCCTGTAGATAGGAAGTTTAACCATAAAAAATCGTGCACCCGCAACAGAGCGAATTAAAAATAAACTGTGCATGACTGGTAGTTTCAATGACGCTCTGAAGTGTGGTTCCGGTCCTGAATATACCCCAGAGCATAAGAAGATATAATCCCTTTGAGACGCTGCGGTATGTGAACGAACCACCGTAAAAAATTCTGCAGAACTTCTGTTGTGCAAACAAAAAGGGCTATACTAACCTAAGCACTGCGTGTCTGGTTACTACTTTAGAGGAATTAATCATTATTATCATTTATTTTCAAATAGGTAAAGCCGTGTGTCATTGGTCAATTTCGTAACCGACACTAACCCTATCTTTGGGTCTGGAAGTGTCTAGTAGGTACGTAGTACAGCGTAAATAGCTACCGTATGGAATGACTATATTTTACAAGTGATTCTCCACAGTATTAAAGGGTGTTCTACTCTGAAGTGCTGATATGAGGGACGTGGTAGAAAGGGTGCTTTATAAAGAGAGGGTTCAACGTTGACATGTTGGGCTTTTTCCACTTGACAGTGATTTCTCGCATAGAGCGCTACGTCGGCTCCAGCAAAAAACCGTTTTACAGTCGTTAGTCTCATAGAGCGATGTATCGATTTCAGTCAACAACCCCTCTACATTTTTTTTTTTAAATATATCCCCCCCACCTGCAACCAGATCGTTAAAAACTCAATTTTTATTGCTTTAAAAAATCAAAAACAAATTTTTATTGCGGAAATTAAAAACNAAGGCTCCGACTAGACGCCTATGTTGGTGGCTTACAACCGCAAACCTCTACATTTGTTCCTGATAGCACTGTATCTGTTCCAGCACACAACCGCTCTACAGTCGTCCCTTGATGGAGATGTAACAACTCGAGTATCAAATGCCCAGAAAATATTTGCTGTATAAGAAGCTAATAAAAAGGAGCCGCTATTTGCTGGACCTAAACTAGCCCTCTATGTGAGGACGACGGTACGTTGTAGACGTGAGATTTAGACGTTATTCCTCTGCAGAGTACCCTCTCGTATTGGACGTAATTTGCATCACACGGGGCCGAGCGACTGGAGGCAATTACTGGTCATTATTGGCGACAGCATCACTCCGACCTTGGGAACGTGATTGTTCATTGACCTGCCATGCATCGCCCCCATGTAGGATGACTCGAAAATCAACCGCATGAAGGCCTATTCAGGCCTAATGCCATCAGCAACTCTATTCAGAAGATTATTAAGAAAAGCAATGTGCTAGGATTAATAGAGAGGGTTTAATAGAGAGGGTTTAATTTAGAGGGATTAATTTAGAGGGGTTTAAGCGTACCAATTTCATGCTGCTACACCGTACGTTCTTCTTGGATGAACTTTGAACCGGAGACCTAAAAATTCGAGGAGTATTTGTTATAAGTTTTATATTTTGTATCATTCGAGAGCTAGAAAAGCGATTCGACAGTCGTTGGAATGGGAGCTCAACAGAATCAAGCTTACATCAGAGTGTTAATATTTCTAACGGTGTGTAGCACATGTGGCTTACTTGCGTTTCTGGTAGTTGTAGGTCACGTCCGGGCCAAAATGGGTCGAGGATTATAAAGCTCAAATCTGAATGACTCAGGATTAGAAAAAGTTACTTTATATCTCAAGCGTAGTATGATTCGGTACACCAATTGAGACGTGAAACAATCTTGCAGAAAAAATCCCATTCGTGAGTGTTCTTAATCCCAGTGCGGCTGGTTACAGTTAAATTGCATTTGGCGATTGTTAATCAGGTATCATTTTTTTATTATTTCGATCTGCGTTAAAAATTGTTCCTTTCAACAGTGATGAAGAAATCGGTTGAAGTAATTCAGGTACGATTTAGATCAAGGGTTGTGCCTTTGGAGTCACTATTTTTCTTAGCTCATTTTTGCGCTCGAAGCTTTTGTGTCTCTGTTGACACAGCTCCGTATGGCCAACAAAAGGGGCAGCGGAATCTGGTGGAATGAACGAGAGACTGAAATGAGGAAAGAAATGCGACGGAAATAATTCTTGAACGTTTCGAACACTGGTTCCGTCGCAATAGAGCCTTCAAAAGCGGTAAAAAGTTTTATTACGAGTTCTTAACCTGTTAACGGGTATTGACATCATATGATGTCCGCGTGGTTGTTGCATTCACACGGTCGCTGTCGATTAAACATACCGTGTGAATGGAACACCGGCCACCTGGGCGGTGACCGTTAGCAGGTTAAATACAAAGAAGTAAAAAATCACCGCTTATAACGGGTACGAAAAAAGTTTGATCACAACGTTGAAGAGCTGCGCGACCGGCGCCTAGTGAACAAGGTTTTGATCTCTTCATACGCGTAATTCTTTAAATTGTATTGGCTAAATGCGAACTTTAAATCGAACATATAAATTTGATAAACTTTATATCAAATGAAGTCGTTGCCTAGGGTTGAGCAACCTGCATTAGCACGCTCTACTATCCTCGTGCGAAGAAGTTTGCAACATGGACCAACAATTCTGAGGTGCTCGCTAAGCACAACCCTGAATACGTTGACTATGTTTGGGCCTTCACGCCCGGGCCACACTGGGGTGCCGCCGCTTGGTGCGCATGGTGTGCCTTCGCATATCCGCGAACTGTTGAATGAGACCGTTTCAGTATCATAAAAATGTTCCTTGGACAGATTTTAGTCATTCTAAAACGAATGAAACGTTATGTAGCAAACTCTACGGAATTTAGGGACACATTTTCACAAGTTCTGAAAATCGTAATAAGGCACTTTCTGTTACGTCAAATTAATGAACCAATCGCAACCTAACCAGAACGGACCCTGACGTAACTTGGTTAATATTTACTTTAAATTGGCAGTGTGTTCAGCACGTTCTATTAATCATACAGCCTTCACTTCTTGTTAATATAATTGGAGAAAATGATTTCGGAGTTGCGAAAAATAATTTTCGTAAGGTTCCACAGCGTAGAAAAATATATATGGAAAGATATTCAAAGCGTACACTTATAAAACATACCTAATTACGCGAAGTCTACGGAAATTAGGGCCACATTTTCGCGGGCTCTATCGATCGGGATTTGACATTCCCTCGTGTTGAATTACCGAAAAAAAACTACCGCAACCCCAGCCTCCGAACGACATAACGAAAAGAAAATCAATCATACACTCCTTAAAAGTATGATGAATGGACAAAAAACATACCATGAACTGATGGTCTGCAGAGGGTGCGTGGATTACACATCACTCAAATTAGGCTTCAACTTGCAAATCAATATAGATCATAAAATTAAGAGATTTGTGGGGTTATTAGTTCTACCTCTAGTTCACTTAGCCGACTTTAAAGTTTTAGGTTCTACTGGCTCTAAATAATGGTGCGGTTGGCGGGCTTGCATGTCCCGAAATTCCCATGAAATAAAGAAATAGGCTAAAGAACTGAGGAAATTACATGGCGGAAATTGAGATCACCAAAGAGAAATTGCACTTGGTGATAATGACACTAGGTGTCATAAAAAATTTACATTCGGTCATGCAAAAAAATAAAATCTTAATTGCGCATTTTAAAAGGAGAAAATTCCCCAAATTATGCGTTATATTCTACTTGGTATTAGGCAGAATTAGAGAAAGTATTATTTGGCCTTATTTTTGCCTTATTCTGGCCTTATTTTGGCCTTACTTTGGCTTTATTTTGGCCTTACTTTGGCCTTACTTAGGCCTTACTTTGGCCTTATTTTGGCTTTATTTTGGCCTTATTTTGGCCTTATTTTGGCCTTATTTTGGCCTTATTTTGTGATATTTGTATTGTGAAATTTCTATTGTGGAAGCTGTGAAAGCTTAATTTTGTCCTAATTTTGTTTCGATGCATGAATCTGTTGTGGTTTTATTGTGACAGCTGTGGAAGCTTAATTTTGTCTTAATTTTGTTTCGAAGTGGAAATTCCCAACTTATCTGTCAACTTACTTGCTGCAAGTACCTTCATTTCCAGTCATTTGTTGAATTGTGCAGAAGAAGCAGTAAAATGTTTTAATAAAGAAATGGGTTCAGATAACTGGTTCTCAACAATATTGAATTTTAATTCATGATTGAACTCTTCTAGATTTATCGTTAGTACGTGCTAACTGCCGAAGTTTTTTGTAAACTTTTAGGTCACGCAAAGCCGTTAATCATAATGGATTTTTTGCTTTTCATAAGTGCTAAATTCGATGGGGAGATTTATGACAGAATACAATAAATCATTCCTATTGCAGGTGTATAGTAGCTTGAAGAAATTAAAGCGGACCCTAACTGGCCATACGCCAATCTATTGGCAAGAGCAATATTGGTTTTTACGACAAACTTCTAACTTCCGTTCGAAACGTGTCCGTATTACATGCATTTCTGGTGTATCTCTTCAACATCCTTTCAAATGAAGTACAATCGTGAATAAATGTTCTTTATCTCACAGGTAAACGTTAATTTTCAAAAAAATTGCTGTTTCGCTTCGAAACAGCATAGGTGCAAGTATGTGAGACTAGAGCGTAAGACATTCTATTTATTCAGATTTATTGATATGAACTCTCCCATAGCGTGTAAGATGATTTCGAATCACTCATAAAATTTCAAGGGATTATTTTCCGCTTTAACACTTTGACCGCAACGAGCGCTACTTAGGGTACACACGATCATAGGATCTAACCTTACTGAGCCAAAGCAGTAAAATATGTGACTATAATTTTTTAGGTTTTCATGTAATTTGTGTTCATTACTCGTATATGCTCGTCTAGGTTAGCAGGAAAATTGATACGAAAATTTGGTAAAACAAAATCCTTCATTTTTATATTCACAGCGGAGATATTTGTCGAAATTGAAATATTACCTGCACGGAGAACCGCGGTCAAAGTATCGAGACGTCGTGTTGGTGTGGCACAAGTTTTGTACCCGAGTCTGTGTGGTGAACTGACAGAATCTGTCAGAAAATGGCTTCTATATATGAAGTAACCCACTAAGTGTTAATATTTCTTATTCTGGGACTAATGCTGTCGCCAAAATTCACATAACTTTATCTCGTGAGATACTTTCTTGTCGAGCAAAATGATGTGATCAGATCGATGCATGAATTTGTGATTCTGGCTTATATTTTGGAGCTTTTTAGCTGACATATAATTCCTAAGAGCGTGAAATCGAATCTATCGCCGTATGAAGGAAAAAAATAGAAAAAATTATCTATTCAGGATTAAACTCTTACTTGGCACGCTAATAATGAATTTACTGTCGATATGAACCCGAGCACACTATTCAAATTGAATGTTCAAGTTTCACTATGAAACTTTGAAATACGATTCTTATTTTCTAATTCAATCTAGCCCTGTGATGTAATGATAATCTCGAAGAATTCAATTACATTAACAATTCGGCTTTAGGAAGAAACTTCCCTACTTCTGAGTCGTAGTTTCAGAGCACAGTTACGCGCACGTGCGCACGTTTCCTCTCGTTCAAGTGAATATTTTATCATTGAACGTTGATGACGAAGAAAAGTTAATCAGAAGAAAGAAGGAAAAAAGAAAAACCGTTCTTTCCGCAACCAGTCACATACAAAGCATGGAACCAATCGGTTTTCAATGTTTAAGACCAGAACCTTAAAAATAAGTGAGGACGTCGCGTTGAGACTTCTATTGGGGTGATTTTTAATTCACTGGCCTATCGTTCAGCACGAAGGGATAAGCACATTAAGCCAACTATTACCTTAATATATCGTGTGATTCTTTGTACATACCTGATACAACCGTAAAACTGCCGTCGAAAAATAGGCTACAAAATGGGAAAAAAAGTTGAAGTTCTCAAAAAATACACAAAATAAAACATCGATAATTTAAATTTGAGGGATTGTATTTTTAAATTTCAATTAATTCGTAGCCACAGGTGCTGACAAAACATGGATCTACGTTGTCATGTGATGATCACAAGTGGACTGAACCAACTTTGGGCCGTTTGAAAGGGAAAATATTAATTATTTCGGCGGAAGCCGTCACATTTTTTAGCGATACTCATTTTATATTAACAAGAATGCGGTGCTGTGATACAAATGCAAGTCACTTGGAGTCTGCAGGCTTTGAGTTTCAATGTAGAAGCTGAACGCTCACGGCGATAGGGTGTAAGTAGTCCAAAACTTAAATTAATATACAGATAAGTTAAATATTTCGTTATACTCGATAAAATGAAGTTAATGTATGAAAAAAATACTATAAACCGAGAACATAGCGGAACATGCGACTAAATATCTGTATAGAATAGAACAGTGATGTCTTAAAGTAAAGTTAAGACATTCAAATAGGAAAAGTTTCACATCTCTTGATCATTGCGGGATATTTTATGAAACATTACTACAGCTTAGTACTGATACTTATTACTGCATATAACGGAAACGAATTGAAAGGTAAATTACTGTGCATGTGAACGTAAAAATTCTAAAATCACAAAATATAGAATAGATAGTCGTGTATAGATAATAGATAGGTATTAAAATATGCGTAAGATAAAATCCTGTATAAATGCGTAGAATACACAGTATCTTATATAATTACTTGGCGTTTCTAATGGACTACTACGCAGTGATGAGAGTTTTAACACACAAATATTAATTTGAAAAAGCTGGAAAGTACACATAGGTGTGTATGGGTGTATCCGTTATTGTTTAGACGCAAAATGATTAATTTTTGTTCAAATCTCTCACCGACTGGATATTTTTTACTTGCGGAGGGAGATTACTCCTCAGCAAGGCTCACGAGGTTGACGGGACTTTTTGCCCTATGTCGGACGAGCGAGATCTCACTAATACGTCATTTCACCCGTTTTGCATTTTATGTGCAGCGTCGGGAGGGAGAAATTTTACAATTTTTGCTCTGCTTTGATGAAGGCACAAAGAGGAGAAAATATATCGAGATTTACGAATGAGAAACCTTTGCTGAGTGGAGGTCGAGCTCAGTTTCTCTCGGAAAGAAGTTGCATGATTACATTTCTTGAAATTACCTTCACAAACAACTTTGGCTGCTAAGTTCATGCATTTCTGTAACTTTTTGAAGCAAACTACCTGCACCTACGGTGACGTTACCAACATTCCATGCAGTTGATTATCTTCACGCAAAAAATGAGATTTTCATTCACAAGTAATTTTTTCATTTATCATTTGAACCACTATTGAACATTTAAATGACATCGATCATTTAATTTTTCTCATTAACACCTTCGATTGAAACTTGGTGAAAATTGTGACTTATATTCATGTTCATTCTGAAGACGACCTAATCGAGACTTTCCGTGAGCTCCCTGACCTCACAAATTCATTTATGTAATTCAGAATGATCTTGAGATAAAGGTGAGCTTGTGGCTAGTAGTGCACACAACAATAATCCAGGTATTTTAACAAATCGATCTTTAGTACCTACGTAAAACTGTCAGAAAAAAGCACGATATTGAGTTTAATATCTCAAATGTATTTGTAGAAATGACTTCTGTTCTTCTCCGTCGTTACCAGCAACAAATGCACAACGATCATCATCAGTATTGCATTCATCAGTTAAGCGTTTAAAATACGTAACGTAGATGAAGATTATTTGGGTGTTCTGCGCCCTCGTATATTATGCAGATAAGAAAATGCAAATGGGAAGTCTGGCGCTGCTTTGCGAGCTAGTGCATTTGATAAAGCGGCTTCCACTTCACAGCGTCTGAGTCGTTGTTCCAGTTTCGAGTCAGAAGTTGAGTGAATTTCAGATAGGGACGAAAGGAAAGAGATACCAAAGAAAGTGCAAACTTGAAACATTTAAAGATACAAATGTAAGTGGAATAATGCTAGCTAATCTTACGAGGATCTTTTCATTGCACATGTTGTGAATGCAAGTGTTTCTGGACACTTTTATGATGCAAAAAGATTATTCCCTTCAGTTACAAACTGAAAAGAAGCGTCAGGAAATTTGCGTGCCTTTATAAGCTCGAAATTTTGCATACAATCTAGCCCATAGTCGTGTAATTTGGGGAACTTGGTGTATTTTAGAACAAACTCGCTTTTGATTCTTTTTAGCAGTAATTTATTAGCGTCTCGCTTTTGGTTCTCCTTAGCAGTAATTTATTAGTGTTTTTAGTTAATACCAATACATAAAATAATATTTTATACAGTATGCAAATTTCATTGCTCTCTGGTTCCTTATCTGACTGAGAGTGTGAAAACTCGTCCTGCTCAATGCCTTGGAGATTTATACGGTCAGTTGAAAATCGAGAAGCTCTTTTCTCTCTGAGAGACAATTTAGGTGATGATAGTCAGTTTCACAAGTTTTTTGCCCGTATGAATGTCAATTTCAGTTTTTGTTCCAATCAATTCTATTACTTTGAGGCGACAAGAGATTTTAACCACTAGTAAATTCCAATAAAACATAAAATGGAAGGAAACAATAGGAACATTTCAAGTGTGGTTTTTTTCTTGGGTGTCTAATAGAGCCCACTGTGTTCTCCAACACTCGCTCACCAGCCCCTGCGTTGGGGTAAAGTAGGAAGGGTCAGATCAATCAAGGAACTGAGAACATTGCTACCACGTGTACTTAGTAAGCACTACCACTGCTACTACAATTGCTACCATAACCTGCACAGTTGGAGAGGAGTTAGCTACGTGCTGGAGTAGGGCTCGCTACGTGCTGGAGTGGGGCTCGCTACGTGCTGGAGTGGGGCTCGCTACGTGCTGGAGTGCACCTTATGCATATGTGTAGATGCATTCCCCTACACACAGAATAGAAACGAATGACTACCTAGACCGCACGTACTTTCTACCGATTGTCTTCGGTGTTGGGATAAGATTAACGAAGCGGTTCTGGGTTCAATAGTGAAGTGTTTATGAAAATAGGGAAGTGTTTATGAAAAAGCATCGAAATTGGAATAGATTTCGCTATAGGGTTAGCAAACCTAGGCTCTAGCTAGGCCTGTTGAGACTTCTATGTTTTGTGCCCACTTGGCTTTTTTGCCATTTTCGTACCTTCTTTTGTGATTTTTCTTTTAATGCTTCATCCTCCTTTTCTTAAATGGCTATTTCTATGCGCAGCGAATCCTGCGTGGGAACACACCTGTGCGTAGGTTCCATGCCGCTGAAATGCGTACTATAAAATATATAAAGGGTTCTCTTTTCGCTCTTATGAGATCGCATTCCATGTAGCTAAGAGCTTCCTAATGAACTGATAATTTAATCCTACTATATGTTCCTCATACGGTAAAAAATTGATCACTTCTTTTCGCTGGCTATGGAAGTGCGGCTTTCACGAGTCAGAAGTGAGAGCTCGCTACAGGTGAACAATGCCTTGATTCGACTTCAAGAAGCGGTAGGGAGTTTCGTCTGACACATCTGAAAAATCTGCGGTGACTTGTGACGCCCATCAAAGAAAAAACTGTACATAGACCAAAGGTTTTTTTTTAAGTGACGTTTCATGGCTTGTTGCTTTAAGCATTCGTAACAGACACGTCTTAAATAAATGTAGTCATAAGTAGACGTAGGTATTTCGATTACTCGTATAATTTCTAGCGATTATGCAATATACAACTGAAAGCCTGGCATTTTTCTTTGATAGAGTTAATGAGAATTAAGAATCACCGAGTGGAGCTTTGTGGATGTTCACAACTGATCTTATAGACGCGGAACACTTTATGCTTTTCTAGAAATGTTCAACTGGCTTTCAGCTTAAAAAAAACTTTCTTAAGAGACCTTTCTTTTTCTGTCAGATCGTCCTGCACTAAAGTTTCTACTGGGTTGTCTACTCTTCACAACAATAATCTCTCCAACAGCTCTGACTCTGGTGCTGCTCTACAGACCTCCACCAGCCAATCCTGCGAACCAAGTGATCCCGCTGCAAAATTTGAACCGCTTGCATCACCATGCTCATTTGAACAGAAACGTGGAATTGTGGAATTTCCTCGCTTTCCCCAGCGATAGAAAACAAACTTCACTTCTTCCTAATTGGGTCAAATCACGAGATGTAAACGTATTTTCATTTCTCTCGGTAGAGCAGCCTAAAGATGCCCCCGCTCGTTTTGCAGAAATTCAAAGTGTCATTCATACATGTTTTGCTATTTAAATTCAACATTTGTTGCTAGCGTCGATGGACATTTGTGCCTTTGCTCGCTTGTACCTCATAAAACATTATAGGTCGATTGTATGCTTCAATTTCCATCCAAGTCTCATTGTGGGGGTTTAATTCATCGTACAAGCAGGTTTTAATCGTGGAAGATGCGAAGGCGTTTGTTATTAAAAAAATTACCTTCTCTTGATGGATCACATTTTCCTTTGCCAGAAACTTGTTGCCTGCTTATGTTTTTCATTAAACGAGACACGCGCGTAATTCCGGGTCGTGAGACGTTCGTGGTACGAAATGATTTTCAAAGCAAGGAATTCTTGAGATTTCATTTGACCTCAAGGAACCATTTACGGCCCTCCAGCAACCTCACTCGGCTCCAATTCCAGTGCTGTCCTTCCAGAAATCGCACGTGCATACACGACCCCTGGATTCCATTTCAAGAGTCAGAATCGCATTGCGTGGCACATCCCCAAACAATCGCGCCGCTTCAATGAGAACCTGCGGCGCAATTTGAAGCCTCATGAAGCTGTTAAATGTGAAGGAGTCCTTCCATCCAAGCTTCAAAGTTGAGGTCGCGTGCCCTCCTTCGGGACGGTCCCCTTCTAAGACGGCCCCCTTTTCACTGTGCCTTGAGTCTAACCGTATCGTAATGGCTGTTTTTGCCCGTTGTTGGAATCAAAGAAGAGATTACTTTTTTTACATCTTGTCATTATTAACTAAGACGTTATGTCTGACACCTTCGAACTGTACAGACGAATATCACGTCTAAGAAGCACTTGCTTATATCCTAAAACAAAGGGTTCTTTTCAGTGCCAGAAGTCATCCGAGTAAATTCAGTGAACGAGCGGCAAAGGTCGGTCACACATGTTACGTGGGACGGAAAAATGTGCTGGGTATACAGCATTAACCTTGCATTTTCTACGACAATCGCTATGGCTTGCAGTTAGACAACTTGCCACATGCGTTCCGATGCTTGGCGAGTTTATTTAACTTCGTTTCATACGCGAAAAGTTGTTTACGAAAGTTGTTCAAAAAGTAAAATTAATTGATGGAAAATTGATCGATTGATTCGGGTACAACATGCTAGTTTATGTAGATGGGAAATTTATCATGTCTATCCCTAAGATTTAACACTTTGACCGCATCGTGCGTCATATATGATACACGCGATCATCTAACCTAATCTAACTTAGGCAGAGCAGTAACACACATAACGAAAATTTTTAATATTTCATGAAATTTGCGTTCAATTCTCCTACATGCTAGCTTAGAATAGAGGAAAAATTGATGGGATAACCAAATTTGTTAGAAAATCCCTAATTTTTAAAATTACAACCGAGATATTAGTCGGCTTGAAATTTTACCTGTATGGAGAACTGCGGTTAAAGTGTTAAAATTGACGAAATAAAACTCGATCAAATGCATAGATAAGTTTGCTGCTCTTGGAAGAAAATAACTTAAAATTTTATAGTTCCCCAAGAATGATGGAACCTGGGAATCCCTAACTGGGAGGCTGGATATTGAGCCCGGTGTACGGTACGTGATCTACGAGTACAGAGAAATTCTGAACTAACCGAAATCTAACCTAACCAAAATTTTTGTGTTGTATTTATATTTTATAATTTTATGTGTATTAAATACAAGCCAAGTTCGGCAAGATTTTATTTTGCTGTACAATTATAAATATAGGTTGCAAAGTACATATATTAGAAACATGTATGTAGATCCCACTCATGTATGCAATCACAGATCCTTTTTAACTATTCCTGTAGAGAATCAAGAACTGTTTACTCAGAGATCAAAGCATGGAAAAAATTAAGAGTTTCAGAGGTGTGTCTCACCACGGCCATTGGCTGTCTAGCAGGGTCAGGTTAGTTAGGTTTGTCTATCCTATGTCATAGAGACTGCCGACCCCAGGAGGCACTGTGAGGTTACCTCAGCCTTCGAGGCTTCTATCTTTCGTGCCTCCTTGGCTTTTTTCCATTTTCATGCCTTCTTCCCCATCTTTTCTTCTCTTTTCTTCTTCTTCTTTCTTAACTTGGTGTTGCTATGTGCAAGGAGTCTGGTGTGGGAACACACCTGTGTATGCGATCCACGTTTTCAACAGGTCGCCCTTATAAGTAGTGACTTCTTCTCTTCCCTCTCTTTGAATCCCATTTGATGTGGATAGGGAGCTTTAAACTAACTAATAATTTATTCAGAGAAGTTTTCTAAATAAAATTCTCATTTTAAGACTGAATTTACGAACTTCTCGTTGTTTTAGAAGATTAACTGCAGCTAGCACGCACGTGATGTTCTATTATTATACAAGATTTTACAATTTGAAAATTTCCTGTAAGATCAGCAGCTGTTTGAATAAAGTTCATGGCTACCTTCTTAATTAAAGGGCGATATTTTTCCGTGTGTTGCAAATACTTTACCTTTCAATGAACTGTATATTTTTGCTGAAAAACTTCTTCTTGCAGTCCTAGGTTTTCAGCTGCAAGTATTTGAAGTCTTGACTTAGGATTACGTCATACGTTGAAGATCGCCGGAGATTTTAATTAAAGGAAGTCTCGTGGTAAGTTCCCTCCCAGGAGATCTTTCCGACCCATTAATATTGGACGTCCAGCTCCGCGGACACCTCATGGTAATCGCACTAAATTGTGAAGCAGAATTATAGCAACAGATATCTTATTTTGAACCTTGTATCTCCGTACCGGAATGACTAGTAAATGACGTATAAAAGTGCAATAGAACTAATTTATGATGTAGCTTAGGTATTAAGCACTCCATGAATGTTCACCCTACCGATTATGGAACAGCATTTTCTTTTGAAACTGGAAAATAATTGCATTTTTACCTATACGTCTTATTCTGATGCTAATAACTAACTAGCAGCTAGCTTCCAAAAGTAATAGCAAAATTAAGTGAAAATTAAATTTAAAACCTGACTGAACAGCGCCACTCTCAGGTGCAGCCGAGCTTTGCTTTCTTTACGTTGTGACATTTTTTCTTGTTTTTTCGCATCCTCGCGAGGCTTTTCTTAATCATTTTAGTAATTTCTGGGAGGTCAGTCCACGAAGTCACGGAATAATGACTTGACTGCACGCGTATGAATGCTTGTAGAAAGGTTGTTCCACAGAGCGCGTCGAATTTCAGTTATGTGACTCTCTTTCGTGTTTTGAAATTAGCTATGCTTTCTTCATTTCTGCTCTCTCTCTGTCTTTCTCTATCTCTCTCTCTCTGTATTTGGATTAATGACATCTATGTAGTCATTGTAATAATTCAGGTATGAAGGTTTCCTGATAACGCTTGTAAATTTTGTAGTGACGCACAGGCAAACTATTGCCTAACAGTGATTGATGGGTGGGCTAATGGCGCGGTACGTAGGCAGCATGTTAAACATTTCGAGTCATCGAAGAGTTTACGCGACATCACCGCATCACTTGAGCGTAAATGTTGATACAAAGTTGATGAACTTCAAACCAGCTCAGACATACGAACTCAACGAATGCAACACCCACTTCGAAGTATGCGAAATCTTCATCAGCTCTCTGCTATTGGACTTAAATTTCCTTGGGGAGAGTTGAGTTTATCTGTCGATTTTCCGTTCGAAACTTCGTGTGATGTGTCTTTGTCATCGTTTTTTTCAAACATCCATCATTCCGTTCACACAAAAGTCGCACTCAACTGCCTGGAAAAATTCTTCGAAACATTCTAGAATCTCTGTTCGCAGGAACTGGATGCCAAAAACTTGCTTTGTTTTGTATTTTTAAGTTAATTGCAGCTCTGCTCTTTTTTCTTTGTGACTTTTTTTTAGAGCGGCTTTAAATATGCACGGCAGGTGAGCTCTGTGTGAAGAGAAACTCATCTTTTGTGGTAGCGTAGCTGTTCCTAAGAGTTCCCCGTATTCACGACAGGTACGTTTCTGAAAACTTGCTTGTTTCACAGGTAAAAGTGAGACAACTTTACTGATACGAGCGAAGCTAGGTTAACAGCATGGGAAAAGTGTCGTATGCTAAAAAAAACACTTCCCACTACGGATTACTCATCATTCCAGTTAAGTTTTTCAAATTAGATATCGAAAATCAAAAAATATTCTGTTCTGAGAGACCAAATTATAAAAGAAAATTCGATTAAGAAACAAAATCTCATCAAAATATTGGATGCGAACTGAGAAGATTCGTATGAACTGGTCATAAGTTTGGAAGAATTTGATGCGCAAGTTCTCGGAATATCAGACGAACAAGATCTCATGTCAATTTACAATAAATTATGTAATCCTGAATAGCATCATTTTCACATAAAAAATTGAACTGTGATATAAAAGGTAAACTCGAAGCCGTGCATGTTTCTTACGATTCCATTATACATTTACCTCAACGCAATAACTTCCAGCGTTAGTTTGCTCATGATAACTAGTTAATTGTGGCCCACATTATAGCAAAGCTCATTATGCCGAGTGCACTGAAAATCTTTGTAGATTATCGGACAGAATTAAGAATACAAAGTACAGCCTGCAGACGACGGCACCGCATTAGGGTTCTGAAGAAACGTTCTTTCTTAATCTGAAAAACTTTACGAAAACATTCAGTTTGACTATTTTTTTCTTTGATGGTGCTGAAGTCCTCACTGAGGAAACCTTGAAAGGAAAAGCTCTTTTGTTTCTCATTCTACGGTCAATTTTTAAGGAGTCCCTTTGTTTGTGCGGCAGTTATTCCAGTAAGAAATAAGAACGTGAGCAGCTGCATGTGAGCATGAAAAACTAATACCTTTGTCTTAAAAGTTTTTTCTGGTGTAAAATCATACCCCACGAAGAAGGAAAAGGGAGTGAAGCTTCACTTGAATCGCTAGACCCTAATTGTTACTCAGGCTGGATATGCTATTTTTGAGTATTCCCGCGAGCATTGAATATAAACAACGGGCGGCGCGGGAGCTCGCACAGAAAGAAAGAAAGAAAGAAAGAAAAATCGTTTATTCCGAAGTCAGTCACATACAAAGTATACAACATTCGGTTTTTCAAATAGTAGAATTACAGCCTTAAAATTAAAGCATGAAAGTCTCGATGGAACTTCTAATTGGGATTTACATAACTACAACTAATATACTGAGAGTATCTGAAAATTTTTAAATGAAAGTATTATCATTTGTGTCAGAGGGTAGAGGTCGAAATTACGTTGTAACTGTATAAACTTACTTACCATGATCGAGAACAAAATTTATTTCGCGTAAACGATTTTGTCACGGAGAATTTAAGTAAAGATAAGCTGTTTTCTTATTACTTCGTAATGTGAACTGTTTCATCAGGCTATTTAGGCTACGGGCTAGACTTTTGCACAACAATATCGTTCTCTTACACAATGAAGTGAGATTTTTGCCCCTTTTATTCCACTAGGCTTGCCTGTACTTTACTTTACATCATTTTGCACCTGATTAGGTGAGCTGACATGTCTCTCATGAATCAGACCGTGAACACCTTGCAAGAATTTTCGTGACCTTCAGTGCTGGCAACGGGAATTTTTTATACAATATTCATGTACATTTTCTTGTGGATGATGCATATTTCACTGATGAATGTTACTCCCACGTGTTCTAAGAATATACCTTACACGAAATAAAAAAAATTGGATCATGTTTCCTTTTAACGACCTGACAAATTCAGCAATTAAGATCTGTGTTATGCGAGGCTTTTTTGAAGAAGTTCTTCCGTTGGTGTTGAAAATTCTACAATATGCAAGATCATTCAATTGTGAACAGAACCATGATTTTCACAAGAAATTTTGCTCCTTCAACAACGCCAGTGTACAATATCAAAATTTACATAGTGCTAGCTAAATACTGTGAGCAAAATTTATTCCAGTATCGCATGGACGTAAAACCTGAGCTTAAAAACTGAGGAAGATACTGACTTTATAAGAGTTTTTTTGTTTTTTTTTATATTACAAATTTGTTACATTCACTCAGCCCGAAGCCAGAAAATTTCTTCAACACTCTTTCCCTATTTGAATAAACTTCAATTCCTTCTGAGAATTAGCTGAGAAGGAATTTAAATTTTAACGTTCACAGGATGTTTTTTTTTTATTCGGAAATGCGACGCAATTCTTGGATGTCGGAATTTCTAACCAAGCATGCAAACTGTGAATCGTGAGGACATCCACGATAACGCTGAATTAATTCGTTTCATTTCTATGCTCCACGAGAGAGAGAGAGAGAACGGAGGAGAGAAGGTATCTTTAACCGTGTTTTTTTTTAGAGATGGTATCTTTAACCGTGTTTTTTTTAAGAGAAGGTATCTTTAACCGTGATATGATGACCAAAGCATTCATTAAGTTTTAAAAAAGTCATTACTCATTCTCAAAATATTTAGGCTCAATTTCCAATTAGTGAAAAATTATGTAGGATTCGTTTAAGTATGATGCTGCTATTTTCTGTTCAGTCATCGAATATAGGACGGGGCGGACCCGAAATATTTCAATTTTTTCTCTCACCCTCCATTTTTGCAATATCGATAAGTGCTGCCAATGCCCGATTACTTTCTACTTATTAATGTTGTACAAGCCAAAAAAATTTGCAGCAATTTTGCTTCGAAAACTGTTTCCATTAGATTCCTTTTTTGTTTTCATTTTTGTCTGTTGCATTAGATTTTGCGCTATAGCACCCTCTATTCACTGAGCTCATGTAAATTATAGCTCCTTCGTCGATAGCATTAATATCATTATTATTTTGGTCAAACTATATCAATTTCATTATTATTTTCCATTCAGTCTTGCAACCCGTTTTCACACAATTATCAGTGCTTTTTACACAATTACTAGTGATTTTCGCACAGTTATCAGTACTTTCCACACATTCACCACTGTTTTTCACAGAAATAAAGGTACTTTCACACAATTACCGGTGCTTTTCACACAGATATAATTAAGTACTGTCCACACAATTGCCAAGGTTTTTCACTCTAATATAAGTACTGTCCAGGTAATAAATAGCGCTTTCCACACAAATGAACGTACTTTCCACACAATTGCGAGTACTTTTCCGACAAATATACATATTTTTCACGCAAATATCATTGTTTTTCAGATTAATATTAGTACTCTGATGCGAATACGCAACAAAAGTACATTCAATGAGTCCTGCGCGGGCGGGCAGAGCTCGTGAAAAATGGGCTCCTCCGATCCAGCTTCGCTCCGCAGCCACGAGATAATTTTGCCCCCGAGGAGACCTAAATCCAGGTGAGTTTGCTGGGCTGATGAGGCGTTGGACTGACATGTAATTATGAGATAAGCGGCCAGTCAAACGAAACGTAAATTGCTCTCAGTCTGTTCTCCTGCCATGCTTCATTTTCTGAACCAAACTGAACGTGAAGCCTGCGGTTTTTTGGAAGGTTGAGTTGTCTTCACCATGAACATTTTCAGAGTTTTTTCTGTGATCGGTTTTTTTATGAACATGTTTTACTTACTCCTATGGTAATTATAATTTATTGGTAACATTTTTCCCGGATTTGAAGTTCACGACATTAAATTAATCTCCTGGGAACTGTTTCACGCGCTTCATCAATGGGGAATCATATTTTGAAGCAGTGCTACTCAAGCAATTTTTAATTGTGCATGATTTCAATAACGTATTTCTGTTGTAGGAGAAGATGGAACAGATGGTGATTCATGTGAGAATTAATAGGCTCTAAAATGCGACGTAAATTTTTCCCTGATCCAAGGGTTGGTTAACAGACACCTATGAGCCTCATTACTCGATGATCATGTGAATTGAAAATAAGTATTAATTGCACATACGCAGCATGTTTCACTAAAATTCATGCCTCACTTTTAAACGTCAATATCGCACCGAACATTAAACTGATTTCAACTCACTTTGTCCCGTTAACTGCAGAAGTTGCGGGCTATATCTCAGTCAACGCGCTGTATTCATGATACATCACTTTTTTTAAAGTGAAGTATACATTTTCGTGAGACGTCGAAATGATGATCACGTAGGTAGACTCAAAAAATTGTACATTGCTTCGTACATACTCCGGTGTTCTCAAAATAGGCAGGACTGTCGACCCCATGCAGGGGGGGGGACACTGTTAAGTTACTTCGCTATAGATAGTATAGATTGTGAGGTTACCTTGCTATTGATAGTATGGATAGTTAGGTTACCTCGCTATAAACAAAATAGATAGTTAGGCTACCTCGCTATAGATAGGCCTTCGGTGCTGAAATCTTTGCAGCCCCCTTGGCTTCATCCAATTTTTACATCATCTTTGCTTTCTTTTCTTTGTTTTTTCTTGCTCTTCTTTCTTGACTTGCTGTTTGGGATCCTGTGTGAAAACACACCTTGTGCGTAGATTCTCCATTCTTCGTAGTCCGAACAATATGGCCCTGTCTCTTCGCTTTGTTTGAATGACATTCCATGTGGGTAGAGAGCTTCAAACTAACCAATAATCTAATAATCTAAGAATCAATCGAAAGAGACATTCTGTAATGTTTCATATCACCTATATTTTAAGTTCATTGTTCGACGGGTAGGTGTGGCTTTGAAATAAGAATTTTCTACTGGATTAAAATGACACCCGAAACTGGGATCGAAAAAATTGTTACAGAATAAATAACAAGGGAATCCGCCTTAATGCATTTTAAACTGAGCTACACGTGCACTATACAGTGACAGAATCTCACGATTTATAGTCGTACACTTGATGTACTTAATGAGTTGTCTACATTAGTAATTCGTGGTGATGTAGGACAAGAAATTTTTGAATGAAATTTCGCCAGTTTAACCCACATTAATCCAGATTCTCGCTTGAGGGGTGTTGAGTAAAAGCTTCATATTTAAGTGAAATATATTGCAGTCTTAGTGTGGCTACATCATGAATAGCACTAGACATTCACTGTTTGTATCTACATTGAACGAAAATTAGACTAAAATTCATACCACTACAAAAATATGCAATCCGCAGGCAGTGCAAAACTGAAAATTTGAGCTAACATGCGGTTATTGCAGGTCCTCGTTCAAGTAAGACCTCTAAATAATATCAACTAATTTAAAACGATCAACAAATTTATTCATCTCCGGACTCAAATTTATTCACCTGCGGAACGTTCAAACAGTTTCTTTCTGTCACGCTGTTGAAGCCATCATTGAGAAGGTTCTCAGCTTGACTTAGTGCCAGAGGGCATTGTAGCAAATGTGTTTTGAAACTCCACAACTGTTTCCCTGCAGAGGATCTTTTCTTGGGAATTGAAACTATCGACTGGGGAACAAAGTAAGAAGCTTTCCGTCAGCTCGATGCAAAACCGATGCCAGGGCTCAGGATCTCTCTGATGTCGGAGTGTTCGGTCCACTGCCGATGAAGGAGCGTAATCCATGAGCTGCTGTACAGTGGAATTTGCTACGTATTTACACAGTGTTTTTTGCTACGAGGTCATTTCAAAATAACTAAGTTTGTGTTTAAATGACTAAATGACTTATTTACGGAGCTAAGGAATCAAAGACTTGTACTCAATGTTTGAATTACTCTTGACTGCAATATAATTTACTTTGAGTTCATGATGAAGTAATCCAGCCTATACCTAGACTCTTAAATGGCTCGATTAATTATTTATTACAATTTTCTCATTCAACAACGAATGTTGTACAATCTTGACTAATTATTACACGGAGTGACATGGAGGTGATAATCGATAAGCTTATCTTGGGGACTTGGCGCTCCCCGAGAGCTTCATACGGAAGGCTTGTGAGCAGCGCACGCGCAGGTATGATCATAGTCCAGAATTCACATTTCTTCGCACCTGGGCAAAATGAGGAAAAAAAATAATGCTCGAACTTTGCATTTGAGGCCAAATCTCTTAAGTATGCCTCTCTTACATGTATTTCTAGTGATATATACGAGACAAATGTGATACGAAAGTAAAGTCATATGGAAAAATGGGCATTTGCTTTTGTTTAGCATTGGAAGGAGTTAGGAATAACACGTGTTTGCCGGAAATGAAATTGTGGTACATAACCAGTCTCATTTTTTTACAAACCCATCGATGAATTTATAAACTAATTTACAAAAACACTCAGATGACCTTTATTATGGCTAATTTTAGATGGCCGACGGAAAGATCAGACTGGGTAATGCTATCAGCCTTCATTCTTCATCCTGCCAGGGTCTGACCGCGGCTAAAATAGCACTTCTTGAAAGAAGCCAAGGAAGGCTGGTGTTGTAAATAGGAAGACGTCATGTTTCGTTGATTTCTATTTTTCTCTTTCCAGGAATCCTGCTTTCCATTTCAGTCTTCTATTTTTCGGTGCGTAGCAATCCATCTGGAAATTGATGGAAGACACTTGGAGGTAAGCAGAGTGCTTACTACAAATGAACTCACCGCTTGGCAAGGTATCTTTTGATTAATTATGGAATGATTGGTATCATTTTGGGGTATTCCTAATTGAGGAAGTTAAGATTTCATTCAAAAAATATCTCAACATTGTATTTGTACAACCACGTGACGCAATTTCTTATGGAATGCGCTGGCTTTTTATATGGCATTCATTAGGTGTTTTAACGTTGAAGTTTCCCATATTTTACAAAAAAGAAAAAAAGGCTTCGGCGTCAGTTAATTGCTCGGGGATGTAAGGGTAATATTGCGCGCCTGGGGAAGAGTAATGAGGCAAAAAGCGCCGGAAAGAAGTGAGGTGATCTGCCGCTGGCGCAGAGAGCAATTATGTCTGGCCTGCAATCCATTTTATCGAGCACTGAGGGAATGCCTAAACAGAAGCACCTGCATTGCGGTTCAGAAATGATGCCCTCAAAGGACATCATTCTTCTCCGTTCATTACAGCGCCTGCAATGTTAAGAATATACTCGGTATTTAGCTTTACGTCGGGAGTAAATGGCCGGCAGGGTTAAGGAAGACTGATTGGCTCTATGAGTCGTCGTGGTGTACTCGTGTAATAGTGAGTTAGTTATTCGCTGAATGTACAACTGTACTTCCTTTTCGCTTACAGGGGAATTGTCAGTAGCTTAAATTAGATGAGCTGAGGTTTTGAAGTCTTGTAGAGGTTCTTTACGATGAATTCGGAGCAACGAAGATGAATAGTGAGTTAAAATTAATTGAGAAACAGAACACAATCACCAGGCTTTTGAACGTCTAATATTTTAGCTATTTTGCGTTTGATTTATTTTTCGTTACACCTTCCTCCCTTGTTTTTATTAAATGTCCAATGTATGTATTTTCTTTTCTATGCTGTACAACGTGAAATAAAAGCTAAAATTTCCTTTGTGTTATCTTAATCGTGCATTTTTTCGCTAAAATTTGAGTGGTGTCTGAAAAGCCGAATAACAGCGTGCCTCTTCAATTATTGCAACATTCAGTAAGTTTTTCTTTTCTCTAGAGTAACGTACCTAAATGATTTTAAATTGCATTTACTACATACTAGCAGAGTCGGTTTTATTTCAATCTGGGTAAAATTCTGTCTTTTATAGCTTCTAAACCAAAAAATTAATGGCTCAGCAGGAGTAAAAATCCCTAGGCTACTAAAATATTTACAAATCCGACCGTAATGCCTCAGGCGAACAGCTTTATTCTCCCACTCGCTCGTTCCCCAAGACATCCCATCCACCACAACCTCTTATAACTCCCCAGCCGAACTTCGAGCTGCCAATGGAGGTCGGTTTCAGTTACAGCTATGGCATTTTTCGTAGTAAGTTCGCCAGCTTGAGAGGCAGACAGTCAACTTTTGACACTAAACTTGAATTTAATCGGAACATTTCTCTGCAATGCCACTTAAAACCTAATGAAACGAGCCAGATAAGGGTGCCAAGACCACTTCTTAATGAGACTTCAGCAACTGCGGCCGGAGTTGTGGGCTCATTTGAATATTTAATAAAGTGACCGGAGCTGAGCTTCCTAAAAACCTTCAAAAGAAGCGCATTATTCGCAGTGATGCCATGCCCACCTGACCTAGTAAGTGGAGCCCCTGTTAACTCTCTTACGCCAGCAAAAGGCTGACTTTTTTCCTGATGCATGTATGTACACAAAAATTGAGGAAAAAAGGTGTAATACACGTTAATTTTCGAAAAGTGATCCCTAGACACATTATCTTTACGTTTTTACAGTTTTGCGCTTGCACAATGTTTGCTGAAGAATGTTCTTTTTAAAAGATTCTTTTGAGTTATAACATACTAGTAGGGCTCCATGGTGTAGTGGTTAACGCGATGGCCTCGCAGCCGAGAGGACCAGGGATTGAATCTCGGCGCAGGCGAGGCTTTTCACGTGACCACGGAGTACTTCCCATGGAAAAGGAAGCTTAAACCACACATTCCTCACTTCTTTCGCCACACCAGTAGTTGTAAGGCATTGAGAACCCAACGGTAAAACGGGTCTAAATTAATAAAGGTTCTTTAAATAAAAGTTCTAGTCGCCGCGCCCCGCCAAAAATAGCGGGAAAATTGATGTTGAATTCATAAGATGTCCTCTTATTTACGGTAACTCTGATATGAAATGTTTTCAATACTACTGAAACGGGCTGCCTTATCTGGCTGCTTCGCTTCGCTATTAGTTTAGTATTGCGGACCAAGGAATTTTCTCCTACCTAAATCCTTAAGAGCGTGACATAAAGACGGACCAACTAACCTAGCAACAACTGCGTATTTGTATACGGGGTGACCCACAAAAACGTATACCTCACAAATAAATGTATACAATGCTTGTAAAAACTAAACCACTAGACCGATTTTAATATTTTTGATATTATTTCATACAAAATTTAATTTTGCATCTAATCATAACAAGTTTTTTGCTAAGTGATGAAACGTTTGGTCACCATTAATGCGGAAACTTCTCGAAATTCCTTTTGTCCGGAATTTGAAGACACTCTTAAGGCCTGCAATGATGAAATTC